>JAHZNA010003479.1:0-22913 GCA_027743935.1 Sinodicranocentrus sp. ZH6
CTTGTTATTGACAATTGTTCTCAACTTTTGAACGAATTTGTGACATCGAAGACCTCAATAAAAGTTCCTCCCACTGATTATCTTCTTTGTCAAACGAAAACCATTCCTGCTCATAATCTCAACAAAGAGGACCTGTCCTTAAATTTAGATACTAATTTGTACATCAGCAAGGTGCTAAAAAAGCTTCTTCCCGGAAGGCCAGTCTTCTTTCGTGTGATTAGTTCTCCCTGTTGTGAGGGCGATGACTCTAAAAAACAAACTGCAAACCTGTTTAGGTTTCTCAGCGATGTAAATCAGTTTGCAGTTGGAAATAAATTGCGACATTTTCTCGTCCAAGCTTTCACCACGACCAAAGAGTCCTTTTCAAGTAGCAGTTGGTTTCATGTGGAAATGCATATGGATTTTAGCGACCCCTCATCGTTTACCGATCGAGAAGAAGGTAATCAAGTAGTATTTAGAAGAGGAGTTTTGCCAGGTAATTTGGAATACCCTAGTTTATTCTTTAATACAAGTCTTTTCATAGCCCTTACAAATAATTCAATTCTGAACCATCTTCCAAAAACGGAAATACTGAAGAGGAAGTTAAAAGTGGGAAGAAAAGCTTCAAAAGGTAACTTCAAGCCGAAAGTTTCAAAAATATTTTTTTCGCGCGTTCACGTAACGGTTTATGTTTAATGAATTTATGTAACTTAAATATTTGAATTTTGACACAGGAACAACCCAGTCTGATTTACTCATGTGGATATTGATTGGCATTGGTGGAATGGTTATTGTTGCAGTGTTAATCATCATCGGCGTTATTATTGCCCGACGAAGGAATTATACTTGGTCTCCACGTTAAGCAGGAAGTGGACTAAACCTACGTCGTTGGAAACAATCCGTTCGCTTTCCAATGAATAGTCTAATCGAAGGATGATTGCTGATTGGTAATTGTTTAATATTTTGATGTATCACAATCACAAATTTTATTGTCTTTTGCTTTTATTCTGAACCTCACAATTCTTAAATTGCTAATACAAATCTTAAATCTGTAATAGTCATTTGTTCTGTAGATTGCTGGTGATGCTGATACTGATATGATGCAAAATTTCTTAAAATTAATGATGTTTAGAGCTTTTAGAAATATGAGTTCGTTTCAACATAAATGAACTGCAACTCACAATATAAATAATTATAACGTTACTTTAAAGTATTGTGTTGAGCTTAAAACGTTTCTTAATTTAATTGGACCACTGTGGATTGAAGCTTAAAGCTAATTATAAGGCTTGTAAATGTAAAATAACTTGAAATGATTCTTTTTAAATATTATTCCATTCAATGAAAACATGATTTATTAATTAATGATTATTAAATTAATGTCATTATTTGGTTTGTTTATTTGTCTGCTTGAAAACCTTAATTATTTTACTGGAATAAAATAACAAGTTTAAAGCTATTTTCAATCTCATTTTATCATAAATGATAAGAAAAAGGATTTTGATAAGTTGGTTGATATGGCTATGGTGTGCTGGAGCAGAGCAGGATATTTATTTTCGAAGAACTAAGAAAAAAATATTTCTTAGCATTAATCAAAATTAATCAGTCGTTTCTCAATCTAATCACATGATAGTTTTAATTTTTGACAACTGGAATTTAAGTTTCCTTGAAGGGTGGAGGGCGCTTAACTTAGACGTATTATTCGTACACTTTACTTTTTTGCCTGTGTATTTTTGCACATGCAAATATTACAGGGGTCATTTCATTATAAACTCAAAACAAAAAGGATTTTGGATCTTAAAAATTAAGATTTTCATATTTTTTCCCCTGACCTGGTCATCCATCGTGGAAGAAAATTCAGTGAACACTTTCGAGAGGGATTTAAAATTGCGCATGCACTGTAGGAGGCTAATACGATGTTTAATGAATTGATCACGACGTGCTCTGCCAAAATGGGCAAAGGTCTCTTCCGAAACATTGAGAATTTGAGAAGCTTTTCAACAAAACAATCCAAGTGTTTACGAAACTGACGATGAGAATGTATTTATTTGTATGATTGCATTGTGAGAACCACAAAATGGTATTTTATTTTACGAGCCTTCAGTGACAACAATTTTTTCTCTTGTGATTTTAAAATAAACTAAAATCAAAATTGTGCGAATCGGAGTAAATATTGATTTATTAATATTAAAAATTTCATATAGTAGCCTCGTGAACTCCTTTTGTGACTTTGTGACAAGATTCAAAGGAATGTACCATGCTTTGTCCATTAAAGGATCCATTCAATACATAGATTTTTTATCACTTGTACTTTCACTACCTCTTTTGAGAAGTTGACAATACCAACAGTTCCACAGGATATTGGTAATTGTGAGTCTGCCACCAATGAAGCACTTTCCAAAGATCCGGGTTTACGCTCTTCTTTTCTGGGTTATCTCGTTCATCGTTCAGCAGATTGAAAAATTTGAAGAAATTGTTTTGTTTTAACGACCTTTTCCCGATTCGGACATCAAATGTGTAGCAACACATACCATGCATCATACACAAAATAAGTATTTTAGTTTTGTAATAAGTGCATCAATCTTTCTGATAACTTGTCAAGATATTCGGAGTTTATGGGGATAACGTTTGACATATGAGCATGAGCTATAAACAAATCAAGGTTGAGGTTGCATCGTGAATTGAGAAACTGCGACTGTGAAATAATTTGACGTGCTGGAATTCTCTGCGGGGAGAGACTAACTCCGGATTGTAAGTGACACGGTTATTTAATTGGAAAAGGTAGCATTTGTCATCAATGATAAACACAGATTTACAAGTGGGATCATTACATTAAGAAAAAATATTTTTGAAATAAATTTCTTATAACGCAAAAGTGCAATCTTTTTAAATTAATAGTTCATTTAAATGATAATGCTGAATGACGAAAGTTTGCACATTTTGGTACTCTCTAACATAACAATATTTTAAAAAATTGAACATTATACCTTACAAAATGTCCCGTCTCGGAAATGTAAAGAGCAGACTGTACTTTTGACAACTGACACATAGACAGAAATAAGTATCCTCGTTGTACTTATTTTTCTTCATTTTCCCCCCTCGAAATGAACTCTTCACATTCTTCTTCATCCTTCACATTCTTGTTCTTGCAGCTTTAACAAATGTCTACTTTATTTGGGCAAAGCAGATATCTGTAAAGCACAATATACTTTGTGACTTATATAGCTTTAGTATTGGATGAGGAAAGTACCTAAAATGGGTCTTAGACTGTGTCTTAATATTGATCAATACAATTAAAGTACTGAATGGTATTATAACTTCAAATTAGTGCTGCCGGGTACAAATATCTAGCCTTAAAGGCTCATTCAGATATACCTCACAACACGGCAACAGCATCACAAATTGTCACAACTTTTTGAGCTCTGCTTTCACACAGGCAGCAACTTTTGAAGCCACAACTTTTTATAAAGTTGCAGCTTCAAAAGATGCTAAGCAACACGTTGCTGATGTGTTCACATAGGCTCGCAACTTTTGATGTACAACTCGATATTCCGTTGCGCAACAGGAATTTCTGAAGCTTCTCCTGACAAAGCAACACCATTTTAGCAGCTGGTTGCTAAATAGCTTCTGCTTTGTTTTTAATCATGCAAATTGAATAAAAAGTAGTGTATAGTGACAATAGTTGATATTTAAAGGGAAACTTAATTATATATCCAAATATTTAATTATTACATTATATTAAAAATCTTTAATTCGTTTCGAAACGACAATTTAATTTGTGTTCGTTATTTGGTTTACAATCTTCGATAATGACTAGTAATAGCAGCTGATAAAAATTTATATTATTACAGCAATCCAATTTCAAAGGGGAAAAACGAGTAAAGTGTATTAGGAAATGGAAATTAGCGGTGGTAGATGGATATTTAAATACTTCGCACCTTTAATAACTTTGTCGATGGTGAAATATATGTAATTAATTAATTAACTACTTGCATTACAAGAAATCAGACTTATTCCTATTGATCAGCCTCCAACATACTCTATTAGAAGAGAATTATGTCCATTTGCCCAGTCTCATATTTATATAGTTCAAATAAGTCTTTGGTTTTATGCTTAACTATCACCGAACAAAATAAAAAGTCGAATAAAAGTTTAAGTGAAAACTAAAGTATTAATTGATTTACTTAAAGTATAATTTGTTTCGAAGCGATAATTGAGGTTCGTTTTGGGGTAAGATAAGGCACCGTGTATTTGGGTTATATCAAGTACATACGAACTACGTGTGTGTGGGTAATACTAGTTACGTGTGTGAGTGTAATACGAGCTACGTGTTAATTCATGGTCTTTTTGATTTCCAGTATTTCCAAAGTAAAAATACAAAATGAGCTCCAAAAAGTGTTCACACAGAAATATTCAACAACAGCAGCAAAACGTTAGCTTCAAAAAAAGCTAACAACAACAACATTGACGTAAAAAAGCTAAGCCTATGTGAACACACGAAAACGTTTGTTGTGGTTGTTTATTTTTGAATTGCCGCAATTTGTGTTGCGTAAAGCTGTTGCTAGAACTGGTATATCTGAATGAGCCTTAAATATATCAAGTCCAATGTCGTACTGAAGGGCATTGTGAACAATGTGTAGTATCGTGCTGAAGGGTATATACGTTTAACACCACAGGTGTTGTCATCGTCAGTCAATTTCTTATAAATTTGTCAACCATTAATTCCGTAATTACAGATTGCCTGAGCAGCCAATCCTGTCAAAATTATTTTATTTCTTTCAGTTATATGACAACGTGAAACGTGAATTTAACAAGATCAGCGTCCATATTAGTATCAATGAAAATTAAAAGTGCGTCAAATATTCTAATTCTAATTCTTTGAATTCTATTGGCCACCAAAAAGAAATTTACAAAACAAATTCACGGGGTATAATCCTTCTTCGAGATTTAGGATTTTTAGTTAGCTTATGCCGTGCCAAGTTTTTTATTTATATGTGCCTTCACCTAGAATGAGAGGGTATTTATACGTTTTTAATCCAGCCCCATGGATGTTTAAGGCAAATTATTTTGGATTTTTTTGCTGCATCAAATTAAGGGTAAAAACTATGCCAAAATGTCGTTTGCAAGGCTCAAGTACACAGGGGGTGTGATATTCAATACGAAATAAATCGAAATTCACATTAAATAGAATTCCAAAATAATTTGCATAGGACTAGTATATTTTTTACCCTTTCCTCCACTCTACAAGAAGCCTTTAAGAGAAAAATTTGTACTGTGAATGTCCATTTGTCTTGAGCAAACTAAAAAATGTAAGAATTGCCACATTCCCTAGTAAGTAATTTTCAACAACTTAATATGTATTCTTTGTATTTTACGAATCTCATCCATGCAATTATGAAAGTATCTATCTCAAATTCAATAGTTTTTATGCAATTGTTGCGTCTTCTCATATTAAAAATTCCATCTCATGCAATGATCAAAATGCTTGAATGCTTAATTAAAATGGGTCTGTTATGGAATGCAATCACACTTAAGGTCTTGCTTTCACACTTGGGTAACTATGGTTTATATCTCTCCAATTTTTAATATTAAGCTACAGAGGCTTTGTGAGACCTTAATACATGGCACGGAGACTCTTTATTTATAAAAAAAACTATGAGCTAAAATTCTAGTAGATTTTGATGTCGGAAAGTATTTTTTATTACCGATATTTATTGAAACATTTAAGAATAATAATGACGAATCTTTTTTACCTTTTTACAAATTTATCGAATTCCCCCTTTTTTTATTCCCATAGTAGTACAGAGAGAGGCGAAGAAACTTTGGATTATTGCATTCACAATAATTTACGTATTGATGTTATTTCTGACATTTTTTTGGCTATTTAGAGGATAAAGATTTATCCTCTGTAGTTAAAGATCCTTATCTACTTCCAGTAAAATAAAAAATGAACTTAAAAGTTACGTTGGCACAAACAGATCCTTATCTACTTCCAGTAAAATAAAAAATGAACTTATTGATGTTATTATTTTTAAATAAAAGTAAGTAAATGTTAACTCAATTTATGAGTAATTTTCCCAACAATTATAGTCATATTTGAACCCACTTAATTGAAAAACTAAACTTCACAAAAAAACTAAGGATTAAGGAGTATTCACGCACTCATTCAACTGGATAACTCAAATTAATGGGTATTGTCAACATCTAATATCTCCTTAAATATAATATTTTTAGTAAAATTTAAGTTTTTAAAATAAGCACAATAAGCTAATGAAAGGTTTTCACTTTTAAATAACTCTAACGTTTAGCAGTTTTTCTTCAGGTGCAACAGGTAAGCACATCTTACTTCTTCGCCGTAAGCTGGGTTTATGGGGAAAAAAGTTTCACTTCCAATATCCTTTTCTTTTCCGATCGAACAACGGTGAAGCATTTCAAGTCAACACATTGCAATCAAAATATGTCGATGAAAAAATACATTGCAAAATGATATTGACAGCTTAAATGAATAATCAATATATATTTACCTCAAAGACGCAGCTGAAATTTTCCAAAATTGTAGAATTAAAGAATAATGTTGTTATCTTGCAGTGAGCTGACTTGGCTCCAGATTTGGAGCTTGGATTGTGCTTTGAAGGTCAATATTGTCATGTAGGGTTAGTAGCACTGTGTTGGTCGTAGTCTTTGGTAGCATGGCTGAAAGCAATGTAAAACCCTTTCCCTCATCACTCTCTGTCACCAGATCGGGTAGTTGGGTTGTCTTGTGTTATATGTTCACAGTAGTCGACATTACCAATGTCTGCATCCGAGTGTCTGAATATGTTTATTTTAGAAACAGTATTGGAAATGTAAAATTGGAATTGCAGTATTATTATTGGAAGAAATGTGTTGAGCAGTTAGAACGTGAAAAAGATGTATTAAAAATATAGTTTACGAAAAGCACAATCTTCATCCTTCTTTTGGTTGCTTTGTCCATTCAAAAGAATATTGACACCTGTGCGTAAAATATGCACAAAAATATTTTACATTACCAAATGGCATAAGTACGAGATTAAATTAGAATTTTTCATTTCATTAATATCTATATATCCTCGTGATGAATGCAGTTGGATACTTTTTTCACAATCCCTCTTCGCTTTTCTAGAAATTTAGTTGCTTTGTTTACGCACTGGTATCTCCATCCAAATTCCGCGAGATAGCAATTTTTTGGAGGATACATGACTTCAACACTAAAAATATTACGTGACGAAACACTGAAAAAATCTGCTTCATAGTTAAGGAATTGTGATTAACCTTTTTCACTTGAATTATTTCAGGTAATCAATGTTGTGTTGAACAAACTCGACTTTAAGGAATATCAATAAAAATGTAATTTTCGCTTAAAAAATCTAAAACTAATTTCTTTTGTATTCCTTTTTTCAAATATTTATTATTCATATTCCACTTCACAACCTCTTCCCTGGCCAAATGTCCAATCGCGTAGAATAAAGGGGGAAAATATTAAGTTTAAAACGTAGGTCATTTGATACTAACTTCCTTTCTCCATCTTATTATCACACATATAGGATTCATCTTGCTCTTTTTTAGCATTACTCAGTCGCAATCACACAACAATTTGTTTGCCAGGCTCAACATCTATGGCTCCATCATTTTCTCTAGCTTCTCTTTATGTTAAAATCTTTAAAATTCTTGGGTCGTGTACTTCCACAATTGTAATGTGAATCCCATAAATCTGATGTACATTAGTGTGCATGTAGGTCGTGAAAAAAAGTATTTTGCTTTTCCCTACTTCATCTCTCCCGACAAAGGCTTCATTTATCATATAAGCTTGGACATTATTATCTCTTCTGCCACCACCTGCCCTAATGCAAGATGAAAAACATCATTATTATCATCACTCTCTCCTTAACTCAAAACATTACTTTGCATGAATTTGTCATCATCATCTTCATCCCGACCACCTTATGCACATGAAATTTAAAGTATTTCATTCCCTCGTTCCTTCTTCGAACCTCATAAAAACATCCTCCTCCTCACACCATTAAAAACACATCATCATAATTACCATATACTAATAAATAAAAATTCTCCCCCATGCATGCACACACATTTAAAAAAAACACATCCTCATCCTCGCATCATTAACAAAAATCATCATCATTACCCCATCCCCAAAATCCCTCCATACCCTCCACACATACCTCCACTCACTCCATTCCCACACGCACATACCCTCACACACACACTCTCGCTTCTTCATCCTGCTTTCCTATTCAACTATCCAGGTTAAATTAACATGACATTCCCCATAAGCAATAAAAATTCTATAATAAAAACAACTTATGACTCTCCATGTATGTACTACTTATAACAATTATAATGGGCACGAGTGCTCGTGTGACATTGATGTAAAACTGATAAAATCGATGAGACGCATTCCCCACCGGAATGTCGTGCTAGTCAAATAACAATGACATAAGTCATAATTCATATACACCCCTATTACATACATACAAATCATACTATAATACTATGTATGTGTCCGGTGGAGAAGCTTCTATCTTTTCGATTGTCGGTCGTAGGGAGGTAGTTTTTTCAGGGATATTTTTTTAAATGGCAAGGTTTTGTGCTTTGGGGCTATTCTTGGAGCTTGTGCCACCTCAACAACAAAAAAGTTTTTTATTATGGTGTGATGGTGTATTAAAGTTATTTTTTAGATTTTAAATATTCATTTATGATAATGTTTTATGTTTTGTGTGAATCTGACCTTGAGTAACTTCTATGTTTGATGGAAAGCTGTAATTGCGTTGTAATAAACAGACAGATACCTGTCTCTGAAGGAGTTTTCAACCGTCGTTGAGGCGCTTTCCACGTCCGGATCTAGAAGGGTTCGAGATGCCGGTGATCCCCCCGTATCCCGATGTGCCTGATGAAGTGGATGTTGATGTTGTGGAGTAGCCTCCAGCCCCTGCGGCCTTTGATGGAGGTTTTCGAAGACGCTGTATAAACAGTTGAGTCTCTACAAATCCATGAACAACGGGAGGGACTCAATGTTCCTCTCAGGAACTTCGTCGCAGTGTTTGCCGGGCCGAAAAGAAGCGCAAGAAAGAAGAAAGAAGAATGAAAGGGGGAACGGAAAAGGATGAAAGGAAGAGGAATAATAATAAATTTAAGGGGAGTAATACTGTCAGGCAATTATATATTTCGAAATAAAGATACTTGTGTAATTATGTATTTATCTATGTACTTTTATCTATTGTAGTTGTAGGTCCTTTTTATTTGTATCATAAATGTACATACGATATGTACATACCACTAAACATATAACTGCTGGTACTCGCTTCAACAATAACTACTACTACTCATGCTACATTTTTAGAAGCACTGTATGAGTTTTCAAAAAACGGAGAAAAGAAATTAATTTCACAGCAGTTTGGCGAAGTGCGGGCACTAACAAAAAGCGAAGCTTAATGTAATTATATGATTGTTGAGAGTTAAATATTGTAAATAGAATAAATATTTCTTCAATTAAGGTTTTTCTAATATTTTTAATTTTTCCCACTAACCAACCTCCCCTACTAATTGACCTCCCCCACCATAAGTCCGCCCTTTAACGGCCCCCACATGTAGTCCTACCCACAATCTTGTAACCAACTTCGCGTCTTAGACCCCTCTGGCACTTCCCAGTAGTAACGTAACGTATTCCGTTTATCGAAGGCGTTTTGTATTTTTTCATAGAAATAAATTTAAAGTGAGTTTTATGTTCATTTTAACATTGATTACAATCAATTTTAGTTTTAAAGTAGAGAGTACTCGAAGCTATCAACCAAATTATGATTGTAAGTAAAATACAAGAATGAAATTCCATTACCAGTTTATCCCAACTGTCAACTTGATCAAATAAAAAGCCTACTTCTGTGGTCGATTTTATTATTGTCGATTGTTGTTCATTTTTAGCTTAATGAGTTGTCAGTAGCGAACATATTAGAACCTACTATTACTTTATTTTTTAAAGTCACCATTTGTGGATGTCTAGAATGATCCGGCAAAACAAATATTTGAAATGTGTACTGGGTCAGAGACATAACCGGAAATGGGAATTTATATCTGTTTCCTTCATCAAAACTGAAACTGGCAAGCCCTCCAACTTGAAATAATATGAGTGGAAGTCAACACATGCCTCTTTTGGCTAGATCGAATTGAATATTCGTCTAGCTTATCTTTACAATTCTTTCTCATTTTTAAAATGGAAAGGTAAGCTTGACTGCTTTTTTCTGTAGTATCTGACATTTTCATGAAAAGAAATCACAGAGAATTGGCGAAATTACTGACAGTTTCAGACAAGAACGAGAAGGATAAGGGGATTAAACAAGACCACTTATTTTTTGCACCAATTCAAATAATATCAAAAAGGACTTCTATCTACTCGTGAAGTTTTTAGTAATGATAAGATAATTAAGGAGAGTGTAATTTCTTTAATTGGTGCTTTTTAAGTTAATATTGGTATAATTAGTTTTTTGTCAATTTATCCCATTAATGACACAATGTTACAACATCAAGTAAAGTGAAAAATAATGAATAATTAATCACCTATCGAATATAACTGATCAACATACTTTCCTGAAAGCCACTCGAAGTGACATTTGTTATTTTTTCCATTGTTGATGATGATGTTTCCGGACACCATTCTACATAAAAGCAATATATTCAATTCATTTCTCATTAATACGGACATTTTAATATTTTACCATTTAATTGTTTTTCTGATTAAATTACAGTTAACCCTAAACGAAGAAAAATACAAAAATATTAAATATGCAGAATTATTTTGATTTCATACCCATCAAAAAGCGAAATACTCTCCACCATTTCTTCCATTAAAACTGACTTTCCCTCCATCATCCTCCGTCCTTAACTGACCAACACAATGAGATATATGTTGTGATTACGCCACTTAGCTGCACAAAGAAGCCCACCATATTTATAATAGCAAATAAATATTCCTAGATATAATTTTAAAGTTCCAGATAAAACCAATCATACCGTCGTCATCATGGCCTTATTCAAGGTGAAAAAATTTACTGGAGGAATTTCCACTGGACTAGAGTGGGTTTTCTGTTTAAGAAATAGTACCCTTGTAAGAAACGATGACGTAGCCGCTCTCGTGTCCTTTATTAAATTTCTACAAAGCTTTTCTAAACTTTGTTTTACCTAAGCGACCAAAATAAAATATTTTTTAAAGCAATATGAACGTTGTAAGAGAAAATAGCTTCATTTAAATTTTAAAACGTACGGTTCGAGTGAAGCATGATCCAGCGCTACAAATGAAATAAATACGGGATAAGACAGAATTGTTAAAGCGGATATCATCGCAGTTCTAATAATTCCAAGTTGTACGGATGTATAGCAAATGTATAAAACTTGGATAAGAAGTGACCAGATAAATTATGATGGGAAGTTTAATCAATGAATTAAACTCCTCCACATGCTTATCCAAATTATCAACTTGGTCAATTAAAAAATCTGCTTTAGTTTCCGAACATATTTTTGACTTTATCAATGCTTCAGATTCTTTAGCCATGATAAGATACAAAATATACCACATTATTTGGACGCAGTGTAGAACCAGAACCATGACGTAGTTGATAGTGATAAGAAAAGTACATAAAAGTGCCCATGATGACATTTGAAATGGAATGCCAAAAGAAAAGAGATGTCCAAATGTTAGAAGCAAGTTAAAGAGAAAAATCCCGAAAGCAATTTTACCCAATTGATGTAAATATTTTGTGATTTTCTCTATCCATCCGAAAATTTGAAGAGACGTAAAGATATCCCATTTCGAGCCATTTAATGTATAAAATATACCACATTATTTGGACGCAGTGTAGAACCAGAACCATGACGTAGTTGATAGTGATAAGAAAAGTATAAAAAAGTTGCCATGATGACATTTGAAATGGAATGCCAAAAGAAAAGAGATGTCCAAATGTTAGAAGCAAGTTGAAGAGAAAAATCCCGTAAGCAATTTTCCCCAATTGATGGAAATATTTTGTGATTTTCTCTATCCATCCGAAAATTTGAAGGAACGTTTTTGTTTCCAGATTGGGAACAAGGTTGCATATGGTTTGGTTAAGATTTTCATGAAACTTTGCAATCCGCCGACGAAGAAAGAAGTAGCAGAAACGAAACCCATATTCACCAATAATGGTGAGTGACCAAAGTGGATAAGTAATTTGCAGAATTCTGTTTTGGACATGCGATCAATGTATTCATTTTGCACGTCTTGATTTCTAGGTGTAGGCAATATGTAGTATGCTCCTACGAAATGAAAAACTTGAATTGTTGACTGGAGAAGTGGCATCACTGGAAAAGGGAATTTATATTTGTTTTCTTCATCCAGGCGAAAGCTAGCAAGCCCTCCAAGTTGTAGTAATAAAAGAGGAAGGCGACACATGCGTCGTAAGGAAGATCGAATTGAATATTTTTCCAGCTTATCATTTATTCTGAACTCAGAAGAATAACTTGGATAACTCATTTTATGAACCTGGCTCATTTTGTTAATAAATGTATGGATATTGGAAAATGACTTCGGTTTACTTGTGCACTTATTACACCAATGAAAAAACCTGGGGAGGAATCATACCGCAAAACTATTTTTACTACTTAAGAAGAGCTATTAGTAAATTAAGTATTCTTTATTCATGAGGGTGCATGAGTCTTGATTGATTTTTCTTTAGTGAATATATATTAGCGTAAGTAGTTCTGCCTTCGACCATGAAAATATACGCAGTAAATAATTGAACGTAGATAAGTTGCTATTCCAAAGAAATTTGTGTGCTTCTAAAAAGCATAAAAATCCAATATTTACACACCCCACCTTGACTCAATCTTGTTATCTTGTAATTTAATAAAACAAACTAATCAAATCAAACCATATGTTTTGATATTTATAATCAATAAATTAATATTTACAGATTGTTTGTGCATAATAGCAGACATGTACCCGTTGTACTTGAAGTACAATTTTTGCTTTGAAGCCATTGGAAGATTGTGCGCTTTATCAAAGATTGAATTTAAAGTACTTGTGGGTTATCAGTTTAACCCATAGGAAACTTGTGCTGAGTGTGTTATAGGTTCCTGTATAAACTTTAATTTTTACTCTCGTAGATGGCTGGGCTGGGATCAATACAACGCATTTAATTGTTTTAGTCCAGTTCAGAGCGGAGGATAATTACAGCAAAGTCAACATAAATATTACAAATTGTCGATATATAAAGTCATTTTGTAATTGGCATGCATACATACATTTGAGTTGGATATTTTTTGTCAAAAATATTATTCCTCCTTAAAACTTTAACGTTAGTTAACTCATTTTTGTCGGAAATGAACTAATCGTATTTAACAATTTTTGTCACATTTTTTCCCCGCATAGCACACTATTTCATTTAGTTGGGGCTTTCATGCTCAAAAGAGACTCCACCTTTTTGAACTAAACTGGCGGCACAGAATTATCTTTCCTCTGTCTCCAGCCAAACGTTTAATCCATTCTTCCCCAAAGGGGTTGATCAAACCCTTCAAGCGTAAAGACTTGAGTTTTTGAGAAAAGTACAAACCTTGCAATGCTATACCAAAATTCTTTAAATTGCATAAGATCTTTCTCCATCGAAGATAAACCTGCTATAAACATGACCCGCAAAATCTTATATATTATTATACACTATAATGATTCTGATGTATCTATCCAGACTAAAAGTCAGTTCATACATTTGGTTTTGGAAAAAATAGAGGAACTCATAGTTTTCATAAAAATCAAATGACGTAGGTTGTTTACCGAGTTACGAGGAAATATCACTTGGTGTAATGGTGGGCCTTAAAATAGTAATATTTAGTTAAATCAACCCAAAAGTAGCACAACGGTCACAATTAGTCGCATGCATGAGTCGTGTGTGGTCTTGAGAATTAATGCATATCCATTCCCAAAATCCCAACAATCCCAATCAGTAATTTCTTGGTAGTTTGACATCGATCCGGATGCAGTAGTTTAGTGTCATACTGAGGACAAGAATAGTTTGACATCGTTCCGGATGCAGTATGTTAGTGTCATACTGAGGACTTTAAGGTTAGTTATCGTCGTAACAGACGGGATAAGTTTAATGTCATTCCAAGACAGCAGTTTTTCTTAGTCATGCTGAGGACTATATTTAATACAGTTTATTTGACTTGTAGGTCACAGCAGTTTAGTGTCATACTGAGGACAGGAATAGTTTGACATCGTTCCGCATGCAGTAGTTTAGTCTCATACTGAGGACTTAAAGGTTAGTTATCGTCGTAACAGACGGGATAATTTTAATGTCATTCCAGGACAAAGCAGTTTATAAAAGTCATGCTTAGGACTAACAATTTTACTTCATTTTTTAGATATGGACATCTTACAAGCCCAAGCAACAGTTCTGCAATGGGCCGTGACAGCAAGCTCCAACAAAAATCTGGGTTTCCTGAAGCTGTTCGGGTCATCCCTTGGACTAAAGGAAATGCGAAAAACTAAATTGGATTTTCGAAACTTACAGAAAAAGGAGATCAACAGACAACGTGAATGGATAGGCCCAACATATGAAGAAGGATAAGAATATGAAGAAAGTGTGTTGGATTAAAGTGAAAATCCTGTCCATGTCACCATAGCCCAAGTACCCACATTACGGGGGTCTCCCGTACAAGGGTGTGTGGAGTTACCGAGGGCTTGGTGGCATGACGCATAGACGGTGTACGGTTACGATGTGGAGTTCGTGCATTTACTAAAACTGAAAGGAGCTATTCGAATTCGGTGTGAGAAAGTTGATATCGTTGATAAATACTTCTCAGCATCTTTCACTACAGACATTTTTCATTCTTCAGATACATTTATGACAGATCCCTATCATGTGCAAATAAGCGGAATTCATGATAAAGACTTGCTTAATGGAAAACCAATGAAGGTTTCGACAGAAACTATCAAGGAACTAACCTTGTTATCGTTTGTGACGGACTCATTTTTACGGTATTTGACGGACGGATTTTAAAAGCGTGGACTTGGACATCAATGATTTCACAACTTTTAATATTCAAGATTACTACAAGCGAACGGCTCCTGATGGTGCTATCAATGGAATGAGCTTAAGGGATATTTACTTTATGGATTTTAACACGGATTTTCATGGAATTGGACAACATACCGCTTTGGACGACGCTGAAGCAACGCTTCGCATATTTATTGAAGTGTATGTTACAAAAATATTAAAGAACCTACTCGTGCCGATAAACATTTCTTTAAACTGTTTGATGATTCTGTAAAACTAAATGATAAGGATAAATAGAAATCGTACTTTTGTGATAAATTGTTTAAAAAATTCAGATGTTCTTGCCTAAGTTGTGAAAAATTATTTTGGCGAGCCTCTAATATTTGTGAAATAGAAGGTTGTGGAAAAGGTTGCATGGCTGTTAAATAAGTAAGGTTTGTTAATTTTGTGTAATTTGTATTGTTATATACTTGGAAAAATAATTCAAAATAGCTACGGCGAATGCAATTAAACTTGGTCTTGACAAAGAAGTCTTTATTAGAAATTCTGGATTTACAGAAGAAAATCATTTGTAATAACAGCATTAACACTTTTCATATTCACACTTTTTTAAGACAGTGACCCTTGTAGAAATTCTATGTATTAATCTAAAGATCACTGTTTTTTAAACTCGAACTTCTCCCCTTCAATTTTATTGCGTCGCTTCAGACAATTATCGATTTCTTTCACACAAACTATCTGTTTCTTAAGTAATTCTACCTGTCTTTCAAGTAAACCTTCAGTTTGGCTTCGAAACGGTGTCGATGATTTTCGAGTAGCTGTCGGTAAGTTAGTAAGACGACTTGATGGCGTATCTTTGTTTCCCTCTGTGGCATTTGACGAAATTCTTTCGGAAGTAAGCTGATAAGGTGTAACTGCGCTGTTTTGAAAGCCGCTTGCATTCTCATTAGCACCAAGTAAAACTATCTCGAGTCTCGAATTCTTTTCATATTCTACGCGACACAATATGAATTGTAGTCAATCTTTTTCTCATCATTCGTATTTACCATCATATGTAACTTCATTGAGGTTTTCACTTCCTTATGCAAACGAGAATCAACTTACTTATTGAAAGGTGCGAATTCTTTTCATATTCTACGCCACACAATATGAATTGTATACAATCTTTTTCTCTTCATTCGAATTAACCTTCATATTTACCTTCATTGTGATTTTTTACACTAACTAAAGCAAATAACAGTCAACTTGCATATTAAAAGGTGCAAATCCTATTCATAATCTGAACGACAATGTACAACATAATGCACGTATAGCTGCAAGAAATGTTAAATTGCGTGGCTTGAATTCATGTAAGATTGTATTTGCGCATAAAATCTTATAAACATCATTACCATGGAGTATGTTCATAATAACGCATAAGGCAATACAACAATTAGTCGTGCAGTTATTTGCTGTTATGCATCCAAACTTATACACGCCTTGGATTTATTTGCTGCATGTTGTAAGTTGAATCATGTGTATACATAAGTGTACATATGCAACTTAGTAAGGTAGCGTTATCAGCAGTATGTGGGAATATTGCATAAAAATTGGATGAGATTAGATTTAATCGAATTTTGTGAAAACCGGCCATTCAATCAACATCATCTTGCGACATCTTCTAAAAGCATACGGATCTACTGCAAGGCTAACATCTGAGAAAACAATTCGTATTTTTACATGTAAAGGGAACCCTGACTGTAATCCTGTAATTATTAAATACCGTAAAAAATTACATGACTACATCAGATTCAATTGGTATTTAAAAATTTGAGTAGACTGTTTACTATTTATTAGCTCGCAAAAGTGTTTGAAGTGCGAGCTTAGGAAATCGTCTGCGAAGTTCCATCAGGAATATGTGAAACGACCCGGTTGGAAGTTTTACAGAGTACGTATGGTGTTAAATTATGTGTATGTCGTGTGAATTTGAGTGTATGGTGTATTCTACTGAGTTCAAAGGACTTTTTTGTCTCAAGTTCAAACGGAACAAAGATTCGACCCAATTGGGTGTATTATAAACTGAGAAATATTTAACAACAAGAAGAAAGAAAGATTTTTTTAAAGATTTAGCAAGAATTAATGAGTTATAGGTGATTCATGTTTCTTTATGGGTGCATAGGGTGTTCTATTGAATGCAAAGTGTGTGCTACTGGGTGCATATGGTGTTCCATCGAATGCATGGTGTGTTCTTTTATGTGCATAGGTAATTTTTGTGTCAAATGTCTAATATAAACAAAGATACGACCCGATTTAGTGTTCTATTAACTGACAAGGAGATACAACTAGTGGGTCACTCAATTTCCTTACGAGTTTAATGCTATCTAGTAGTTTCGAAGATTCTAATTTCAATGGAATATATATTTTCCCCAAATGGCCATTCTCTTTTTAGCTATTTAATTTTTGAACAATAATTTCCCCATCGAAATGCCCTACTCATTGGCATGTTGATAAAAAAGGTAAAACCTTTATTGCCCTATCGAATAGTCTTTCAAAAAATAATCATATATGTCATTTGTTTGACGTCAAAATTCTGAACTCTTCTTGCGGGGTGGTCATTTCTAAATCGCAGACCACCCAATGTTAAAGAAACATGGCTATCGCTTATTATTGATAAAAAATTTCGACGTCAAACAAATGACAAATATGATTATTTTTTGACGGACTATTCGATAGGACAATAAAAGTTTTACCTTTTATATCAACATGCCCATGAGTAGGGTATTTCTATGGTGAAACTATTATTTAAAAATTAAATAGCTAAAAATTGAATGGCCATTTGGGAAAAAGATATATTCTATTGAAATTAGAATCTTCGAAACTACTAAAAAGCATTAAACTCGTAAGGAAATTGAGTGACCCACTAGTTGTATCTCCTTGTGAGATATTTAGAAAAACACGGAAACATTTGTTTTGAAGATTTACCAAGAATTAATAAGTAATAGGTGATTCGTGTATTGATTTTATGTTTAAGGCTACATGGTTGTGTTAATGTTTGATTTTAGACTATTGTTTTACATTCTATATTGTTAGGTTAATGTTTTATGTGTGACTATCGTTTTATGATATCTTGTTAGGTTAATGTTAGTGAGATTTCAAAAAGTCTTATTTGCGAGCTCAACTTAGTCACTGAGTGTTGACTACAATTTTGTGTAATTTGAAGATGACATGTATTTTCAATCTCGTGGCATTGATATGGGTAATGAAATGGTAGTTACTAACATTACTGTTTACTGTGAAATATGGTGGACGACCTTTTCTTAAATAGCGTAGCATCAGATTAACAAAGTGAATTAACCGCATCAGCGGAAGACAGAATCCAATTTGAAGTGACCAATGGCATAGAGCAAACGCCATGCGGTTATCAAGAAGAATTTGATCACTTTAATGACTTTAACTTCTTTTAGAATCCAACATGGAAGTTGAACAATTGCCAATTATCATAACAAGTGTTCAAACAATAATTAAAGGAGAAATTTGACTAGAATCCGCATTTTAAAATTTTTCTCGGGTTGAATATTGACTGAGGTCTTCATCAGAAAATACTTCTTAACCAAGGTAGCCATTTTAATGTTATTGATTGGATTATCACCTTCAACACGATCTTTATTTACGCAGCAAATACATCCATATGGACGCTTTGCCAGTGATGTGAACTCTGACAGCTTAGCGGCTTCATAAATGGTCAAACAGAAGACGAAGGAGAGAAGGAATTTTGTGTTTATTTCAAATTATTAATGTGAATTGAGATCAGCAATATTGATGTGATAATACGTTTATATGCTGGATGGTCCATAAAAATGCCAAAAATAAACAAATGCATGTAATCTATTATTTACAGAACATAAATACATCCACATGTATTTTCCGCAATAAAAATTATTTATACATGAAAAACCATAGGTTTGGATTCGAGGATATTGTAAAAATTGCCATTGGCGTAATTTATTTGTAACTGTTTAAAGAAAGGCGCAAATATGACACAAAAATGAAGAAGGGATAGGTAACCAAGCTCAATGATAAAAAGTTACAGAGAGGAGAGGACCAGATATTGCCGAGAGAGTTGATGTTTTTCATGAGTAAATAAGTCTCTAGTTTTTCTTGCTATCTACTAATTGGCATTAGCTAAGTTTGAAATTTTAAAATTTAATATATTGAACAAGAGCACAGCGCATTGACGCAAATATTGTAGTACCAAATCGTACTCCCCTACTTTAACTATGTATAGCTATGTATAGACTATCCTGATGACATAATTTAACTCCTGTAGCTTGTAATTAGGTAACCCTACCACCTACACAAGTGTTAAGTGACATTCAACCATTTGACCATTCATTCAATTTATTCAGTGCCTTCCAGCTGCTTGCCTTTAGCTTTAGCTGGGCAGTGTTTACTTAGGTACAGCGTGTCAACACTCACGCCTTTCAGTTGTACTGTCACACTTTGATTTACTTTACTTCATGTAAATATCTTAATATACAGACTTCACATTGTCCATTTATGAATAACATCAATGTGTCATTGATTCCATACATGAATTCTGCATACGTAGTAATTGTTTTATATATCTTTAAGTCTTTAATGTTCATTGTAATTATACTTCTATCTTCTTCAACCACTTCAAATTTGCTGTTCAATTAGTTTTAATAATACAGTCATGTAATGATTTGCAATGCTAAATTTTACTTTATTCCCTGCAAAATATTGGACAGAGACGTCCGCACTCTATGAAAATCCACATATATACGATGCGAAATTAATGAATAAATCCAGTTCGATTTTAACATCTCATTCTCTCGCCTATCGCCTTATTTTTACACCACAATATGACATCAATATTCATTAAAATATTAACTCCCGCTTGCTTTCCATTTCAGTTGAATTAAATTTGTCAAAGTAAAACGGAAGTGGGACAAGGTACTTAGCCGCAGCACAAATAAAAGCAAATATTGCGTTATTTATTACGTCAATTAAAATCGATTTTAGAAAAGAGTTGAGCGATTAACAGGATGTGGAAACCGCAGGAAAATGTGGATGTGAAGGATTACGTAGAAATTCTAGCCAGCGCCGATTGCTTATATGAATCGACGATTTTGTCAAAGTTATTTTTAGTATTTCAAAAGTAATAGCCAGTGGCTCAGCCTTGTTTTGAGCTTCACACATTTTGTCCTCAAAGTGAAAACTCCAGGACTAAAACGCAAATGCAAATCAAATTGTGACAAACAACAGGAAAGTGAGCAAACGTCGAGGGAGAAGTATATTGTTCAAAGTTTTAGTGAGTATCTTTGTGTAAAAGTCAGAGTGAAAGGAAAATGGGGCGAGGAGCATCTGCTTCAATTTTTATTTTACTATACGTGCACTATTTGTTTGTGAGTGGCGACAATATGCAAATTGGAAGGGGCGAGACGGTAAGAAAAAAAAGTGTCATTGTAGACATCACTAGGATCATTGACGACGCACTGAAAACAGGAAACGACAATGAAGCCATGAAGACTTTGAAAAAATTATTTTCTGATGAGGACTCTCCTGCCCATTACGAAACAGGTCTGTATTTTATTTTGATTGCTTTAGCTTCTATTTTCAAAATCAAACTGATTTTCATTTATCGAACTTGAAGGAATAGATATACAAGACATTCCTCAACTTTCAAATTTGGTTGAGAAAATAGACAATCTTTCCCAAGGGAGAAAACTTTTCATTTCTGTGAGGTGAGACTTTCACTTGCTGCTTCATTTCCTGTTATATTTTTTGCTCACAAATTTAAAAAATTGGTTTTCAGGAATCCCATCAACTCATTTCAAATACCCGTCTTTCCCCCAACATCAAATGCAGTAGCTGCAATGCAGAAATTAATTGCGTTGATTTTTCCAATTGCCGTTGACGACAACTGGGACAACAATTCCGCTTTGCAAAGTCATACACAAACTATGCTGGCTTCTCTGCACTCTTTTGTGACTGGGCTAGGCTTTGCGTACAAAAATAGCTCTCCTGGCGTTCCTTCAACGTTTCTCATACAAAATGCCGACTTTATCTTCAATGTCGTCAACTTCACGGTCCAAGAAGGATTTCTGGAATCATATACTCTTTTCCGGAAGTATTTTGAGTCCATAGCTGAGGTAAATTTGGATTCCGCGAGATTTGGCTTTCTTTTACGGATTCCCCCTTTCAGCAAACAACACTCATCCCACAGTGATATTGAAAACAATCTCATTCTCTCAGACTTTGGGAAAAGATGGAGTGAAGAAAGTGGGTCGTCATTGATAATTCAATTTTCACATCTAAGAATTTTTCCATCTTTGACGAGAGTCTCAAGAAGTATTCAGACTCGAAATAGGGTGGTCATCCCTTGGATTACATTCTCGACACCATCATTGTTTTTACAATCACTGAACCATATTTCTTCCAAATTTGAAACAGTTTATATTTTCAAAGGTATGCAAACAAAATATTAAAATTAAATTTCAATTACAATAAGAAATGTTTTAATTGTTTGCAGGGTATTTAGAGAAAATGGTCAAAAGCTTTGACGACTTGGAGCCTAAAGCAAAATTATCACAGCCGTTGAATGCCATAGCTTATTTTTATTCCTTTTCCGACCTCAATGCAACCGTTGCTATGAAAGAGAAACTAAAAATCCGAAACATTCATTTAGACTCTATAAATGTTATGGATCGTATACCTAAAGATAAGCCGAGTTGGTTTGATAACGTTATTGGGGAGATCTCAACACTATGCAATGGATTGGATATTACCTTGAAGCAACCTGAGTCAGTGACGGAAGATGTGATGTCAGAGTGTGGCTTTTTTATTAACCACACTGGTAGTTTTAGATTGGATTTATACCTTCCCCTGAAAAATGCAGCCGAAGAAAACTTTTCTCTTGAATTTTATAATAGCGACGTGCAGCCTAGGTTGAATGCTGCTTTGATTGCACGCACTGAAATTTTAAAAAACAAGCCCAACGAACATATTTTGCTCACAATTGTAGGTGATGATTCCGATTTTTTTCCCTTGAAAGTTTCTGGATGCTACTGCAAAGAGCAGCTACTCAAGTTTAATTCATACCAACACTCTATTGCAAACTGGGCTAGTCATCACGAATTTCCTGTTCTTTTCGAAAATATGTTTCCTGACTTTGAAAGATTTGTGGATAAGACTACATGGTGGACTCGTGTTGAGGTTAACCAAGAAATTTTGCATGAGATTGTAGCAAACATGCCGATCTACGTGTTGCGCAATTTCCCGGGTAACTTCAACGATCCGAGTTTCACCATAGACAAGTGTGTCAACTGGTCAGAAAATGTTCCACAAGATGGTACCACTCGACAAAGACATCAGCGGAATCAGTGTCTCCATGGATGTCCGTGACGATGTGTTATCAATTGGTGATATCGAGAATATGCTTTACTTCGCTCTATATAAATTTGTAACGGTAGAGTTGCTAACAAAAACAGATCAACATCAGCTCACAGGTAATTTTGTGCGAAAATTTTTGCGATGTTATTGGTCTAATAAATTTTGATATTGACACCTGGTTTGATCTAGATCTCCAGACTTTAAACTCGCTTTTGGAAACTGATTTCTTGGAAGCATTAGTGGATTTTGACATTAAAGGAGGAAGACTCTATCTCGAAATTTCTGTAGAGGAAACAAGATTTGCTGAAACATTGATGGAACTGGAAACCATTGCAGAGAAAATCTCCAAAGGACCTTCATCCGGACTTGAATTGATTGGTGTGCATTTGACGCACTGGGTAAACCACACTTTACCGGAAACTGTGGTAGAGCAAGTAGTTGCACTTGGAAAAACATTGGATTTTCAAGTTGGCCTTGTTATTGACAATTGTTCTC
>JAHZNA010003481.1:0-20236 GCA_027743935.1 Sinodicranocentrus sp. ZH6
CTGTTATAAGCGTTGAAGTAGTTGTCCTGAAAATAATTATTTCTTTCTACCTACTTGAAAACCAAAGATAATCCAACAATAAGAAAAATCTCTCTATTGTTACTTTTGTGCTCTGTCAAACAATGCCAGCGTCCATAAGTACACAACACAAAGATGATGTTGAAGGGTATGCTTAACTCTCAAAGAAAAGGATATTTTGTGCCGAGTCAGTCCTCCAACAATCATGGCTGTAGGAGAGTAACAGTTTAAAAATGTAGGAATGTCTATAATATTGTCATTATAATCATCATGACTGTCATGCACTCACACATTAAGTGTGGCTCTGTGTACTTGGTTCAGCACACTAGCTATTAACGCAACACGACTATTTATTTTTTTATTTTCTCCTCCATTTTTACGACACCGTGGTTGAAAAAAAACTCCGCCACTCCAGAAGAGCGATGCTTGTTTGTAGGAGGGTTGGAGAAGCACTAAAAATTTCTTCAAATCACTTCTCCAGTCGTGTCTTTCATACCTGTTGCTTTACACTTGAAGAAGAGCATAAATTTTTTCATGTTTTTACTACTTGTTGTGTTTCATGTAATTTACCTGTTTGTATCCATCCTTCCTTCCAACTTTCAATTTTTATTTTACCATCCTCCCCAATCCAAAATGTTCCTCGTGTTGAACATGTATATTTCTGTAGGACTCTACACTCTACCTTATTTCAAGAGTTTTCTTTCTACTGAACCACTTGCTACTTTGCGACATGCTCGATGAGCTAAGGATGGCTCCTGTGATTCTGAAGCTATTTAATACCACCGCTTTACTTTACAAAAAGATGGATGGCTTATCTGATAAGGAAAAATATATCAAAATGAGTGAGGGAAGGGGAGAGAGAATGTGACCAAGTGAAAAATTGCCACTAATTTATGATACCTCCCTTTGTCATCCCATTCAAGTCTGTCTGAGTAACGAATGAAGCGAAAAAGGACATTTCACTTGTTTCATCAAGAGAGAGTTTTAAAGGCTTCTTGAAAGAGGTTGCTTCTTCACATTTTTTTTGTTTTGTTTTGTGTATCTCTAATTTTAAGAAACTTACAAGGGTTGAAATAAAAAGGCGAGAAAGGAAAAAAAGTGAAAGAAGTCCAGTACCTGCGAGCTTTACTGGATTTTTGAAAGGCACTTGACCTGATAAAACCTATTTCAACAGGGAAAAGGTACAACAACCTACATCATCACTTGAGCCACCACACACAGCACTCAAAATAGACAATTTTTAACAAGCACAACGAAGCACTAGGCAAAGTCAAGGGCTCTTCAGGAATGCCGATATGTGATGATTGTAATGCAACAAGGGAAATAGCTTGTCACTTGTTCACCCGTCAGTCATCCATATTAAACCAGTGATTCCTGAACAAGTGACAGGGTATATTCCGATGAAAGATTTTCTTTATTGTGATACTTTATTACTTTAAAGTTTAAAGCTGTTTAATATCTATCACTTCACCTTCAGTCTAGAACTTAACAACGACTTTCCTTATTCTTATGGATCGTGAAAATATGTATATTTTTATAATCCTCTTTGTATGATGAAGCAATTTTCTGAAGGAATATGAATAAAAGGCTTCATACATAAAAGTCATAAAGTTGTGTATTGTTGGAAATCCTTACACGCATATTTATTTCTTTAAATAATCCGCTACACATGCACAACACAATGTGATACTAATCATGGAGCTCATGAAATTGAAAACTTCAGAAAAAAAGTAATGTAAATACAGCTTTTGAAATATCTCTTTACGTACTTCTTGTGTAAAACATTGAAAAGTTTGGTTAGTTCTTTCTCGCTTCTGTTTGAGTAAATATTAGTATCGTCTTTTACAGGACCTTGAAAACAAGAGCAGGATCTCTCCTCTTAAAAAATTTGAGTCAGATGACGATTAAGGAATATATGCCTTTCTCAGCTTTTGATGTGAGTACAAATGCATGCTAACATCTTTTCTTTTCCTGATGATGAGGAAGAAACAAAGCGATGAGTAAGCGGAAGATGTACTTTGAACGAAAATACAATCATCAGTTTCTAAGAGAGTAATATGCTGTTTGACAGGAGTCAACTCATATGCATAAAAAGTAATCCGAGACACTTTTTCCTGCCTCGAGTCACGTCATAATTTAACTGCATTCATTCATTCAGCAGAGTGTGCACAGATGTGCATATTTTATTGTTAAAGCTTGCCTGCATAATATTACTTGTGAGTAATATTGGAACTGTTAAATATATATGCTTAGTAAAATTAAATTAAATATGATCAAAGTTCAATTCCAGAAAGGTCAAGTTCTGACGCATATGTATTTTTTGTTAAATTTAGAAAGATCTGCGTTTTATTAGGGTATCGACAATTATACTTTACAAGTGACGGTATTAAAATTAGTAACAAAATCGAATAAAGGGAAAAGGTTATACAATAAAAATAGGATGAAATCAATATCTCTGTCAGCAGAGCCAGTTTTCTTTCGACTTTAAGAGAAAAATGTATCAAATTTACTTTTTCTGTTGTTAGCTTTTAAGAAATGAATCCTCTTCTGGCACAAAATCTTATACTATCGTTTATGCACTCCACACCAATGCATTTTTATGTTTTCATATTATGTCCCAATTTTACGCTTGCTTTCCTCACGAAACTCTAAACACTCAAATTAATTTACTGCTCCTGTCTTCAGAAGTGAAGAAAACCAGAAAAGGATGACTTAAAGGGCAGGTCTAGAAGGTTAAGAATAATATTTTGACTGTGCCCGATTTTCCCCGGTTCCCACACGAAATTTAAGCCGGTGTTTATATTAAACTTCCGAAGAAGACCCAAAAAGGAGATACTAGTTTAAAAAAGAAAAATGTTTGGTGTTTTCAAAGAACTTCTGGAGTTTACTCCAGGGACCATTTAAACCATCCGGCCACCAACTAACCGGTCAAAAGTCTTGCTCTTAAAATTTATTATGCTCACACAACATGCACGCATGTTGCTGATTGTCAGTTTTTGACAAATAGTACATCACTGACATGTACGAATTCAGTGCTTCATTAAGGCAAACGAATATCATGCATGTTATGTATAAATAGCTTCATCTCATTCACAATTGAAAAGTATGAAAGGCTTCTGGTTGTCGAAGGTTTTATTTCTCATACATTTAGAGATTATGGCCAGTCGTCAAAAATAACGTGCTGAAAACAACTTAGCACTCACACATTGACACCAACGACATACAATGTCCAACTGGTCACCTTGCTTTGCCACGGAATTAATGAGCGCTCGCTCTCCCTTATCCTATTCTCCTGCATAATTATTATCCTCAAAGACTATTCAAGCACTTCCCGTCCTCATCCCTTTCCTTGCTTCCAACGAGAATGGGTATTTGCTCCACTTCATTATCTCTTTTGATAGTAGCGTCCAGCTACTTACCAAATTTAACCAGAGTATGCTAACGCACGCCGGGTGGATTTTATTCTAAAGCTGATCACAATGGTCAGTAGCAGGTAGACAGCTTAAAGGTAGGAGTTGATTGTTGTACACACGTACATACTACAAATACATAACGAACCCCTATTTCTCCTTGTATGTTCACCTCATTACACCCTGGTTTCGGAAATGAGCCTTCACTCACAACTTTCTGGCTTCCCTCTTTGTGAAGGTGTTATAACACCTACGTTAAGGTCCATTTCTATATCCTCTATCGACCCGATAGGATTCATTATGTTTAAAAGTGGAAACACATATAAGCAATGAAAAAACATGTCCGAACTTTCAACTATATCGGCTGAACACTGCCAATTATACTAAATACTAAATACTCTTAAGGAACGTAATGATATTGATGCTTTCATTTGATACATACAACGGCTGAACACTGCCAATTATACTAAATACTAAATACTCTTAAGGAACGTAATGATATTGATGCTTTCATTTGATACATATATTGTATATATTATATCCTTTTTTCACAACTCTCATTTCCATTATGCTCTCCTTTCCACACAGACATTATATGCATTTAATGCTTAATGCCTGTACAAAAATGGGAATGATGATGGGAGGACGAGGGAAAAAACCTGTAAATTAATACCCTCTTCCTGTCCGAAGTAGCCGAAAATTTATTAAAGCATTTCCCCTACAACATCATTATGCCATATTTTGTGATCCTCAAACCTATCTATATATACCTCACTATATTTTTTACTATTTACAGTTTCAATTAAGTGAATACTTCTTTGTTTTATTATTATTTGTGGTATGGTATGATAATACGATAGGGAGAATAAAAAAAGGTGGTAATTCAAAATCCACCTAAAGTTCTGTAATCAAATGAGTTGTTAAAGAAGGTGAAAACGCGTTTAAGTAGCTGAGAGATAAATAGGGAAATAATACTAGGGTTAAAAAAAGGTCCGAGAATTCAGAAAATATTTCCATTTTTCTGATAAGCAAGTGTTGTTATCTAGAATATTAAAGTGGTTGGAGGTGCGCTCAATGGAAATTACCATTTGAAGACAAAAGTGAGAATTGTTTCCCTTCTGTAAGCTGATTATACTTGGTAATATACTGCGCGAATGGGGATGATGATGATAATGAATCTGATTGAGAATTTTTTGAATCACCACCCGTTTCTAATTACAGTCTGTATCTTTTTTTGTAAAGTTTGGTGCATGACCATGGCTTACAATGTGAGCTTATAATAAACATGGTATTATGGTATATCTCTCGCGAGAAAAAACCTGATTTCTCTCCAAAAGATCTTGTAGATTTGCTCGCTGCTGTGTAGTAAGTAAGCTGTTACACTCCAGAAAAGATGATGTATTATATGCTTGACACAGTTCTTTTGCAAGCCAGTAGTTATGATAATTACTTTTTACCTCTTTTACGCCATGATCATTGAGTATATATTTTCCTGATTGTGGAGATTATGTAGTTGTTTTACCACCTTAATTAACCACTGCTACTGGAATGCACTGCCTATTTTGATGAGAAGGTGCAGATGTGATGTGGACACGTAAAAACTTTTTCCTTGTCTAGGGTGCCATTTTGTAAATGAATATTTTTCGATGGGTTTGATATGGTTATTTCGTTACTGAATGGCGAACAAGCAGATAAAGCAAAATTTTGATGAAAAAAAGAGTTTAATTCTTACCCATGATGAAGTGCATGGATTCTTGCAGCAGCTGCGGCTGCAGCCGCTGTATGCGGCTCCCAGACACTGGGATGCATCCTCTGGTCCATTGGTGGCAAGCCCCCGAATGGTGAAAACGGCGGAAAACCAAGTCCGGGAGGTAGACCGGCACCACCACTGCTACCTGTAGTGGTCATATGTTTTTCCGGCATATTATTAAAATCCCACTTTTAAAATAAATTTGTGATCTCACTCACACTTGTATAGGAATACAAGGCTTTAATCCACTCCTCTCATTCACACTTGACGATATACAAAACCGTCCCAACAGTATCAATAACTATCCAATCAAATTAACCGATTCACAGTCAACAACAAGTTGTTTTTTTTCACAAGAGGACATAGTCGAATTTGCATCATTCCACGTCCTACCAACCGCACATGGGCATTTCAAAGACAACATTTTAGAAAAGTAAAGGCTTGTAAAAGTATAAATCTTAATGTCACAAGGCAATCACTCAAGTTGTGAATAAGACACTTTGTAATTTGCATCTCCTTTCTCCTCTCATATACATATCAACCTTTACGAGAACATCCTCACGGTATGTGTATGATTCTTGTTTTCATCTTACATGAAATTTTATACATTTTCTACAACATTTCTCTCCATTCCATTCAATCCCATAATCCAAATGTCCAATAAGTTTTACTGCAGAAAAACAACTTTTATTGTAGAATTCCCCTCGCGGCTTGTTCCCCATCGTATTACATCTGGACAAGTGAAAAAATGCCACTGAGGCAAAACAAGTATTCTCTCAAAGTTGCACTTGAATGGCTCAATCCATCAGCTTTTTCTACAAACAGTACACTTCATGCATAACAAAAAAAGTTTCTTCTTCAACAATTATTATTATTCATTCCTTTTCCCCAACAAACAACAATAAAACGTCTGGTGCTGATAATGGTAATCAAGCAATGAACCTCCTTCGTCCGTCATTTGCTCCTCGCCACTCGGCTCCTGTGTGTGTATATTTCTTAATATTATTTTTTCGTCCAATCCAACAATCCAAAGTGGAGCCTGCGCCACTGCAAAAGACAGCAGACCACCTTTTTCAGTGCAGTATGCAGACAGGAGGAATTCACCAAACAAAAAAGTAACGCAACACGAATGGGGAAAAAAAACTGGAAATTTTTAATTAAGTCATCATCATTCCTCGCACACACGACCAATAATAATTTGCAACAAATTCCAAAAAGTTTTCAAGACTTTCTGTCCTTTTTTTCGTCTCTTTCCCGTGTTGGTGGTGGTGAAGTGAAGGGTAGTTTTTCAATAAATAATCAACCCTCTACCCCACAATTATTCTTGAACACGATATATCAAGTACTTTACACCACTCTTTTCCTCCAACTGGATAATGTCTTAATTTTTCCCGAAGAAAAAAAATCACTTTCTTGTTCTCTTCATTAAGACTTAATTATAATTTTCTCACATGTACGTAATAATATATTTCTAGTTATCACGACTAACAGGCCGAGAACAACGACCATCACCACTACGATACTTCGACCGTCAGTCACCGACAACAACTGCAAGGTGTCTGTTGTCCTTTCCAAAAGGAGAAATGAAATTCCAAAGGACACACAAAACTCTCTTTCTGTCCCACTACAATGCTTATCTGCTCAGCGTGCGTTCTCTCTCACACACACATGAGGAACGACAACGAGAGCAATATGTATTGAGCCAGAGAGCTCTAAATAGTGAAACAAGAACAATGCTTGTAATATATATTCAGTGAGAAGGAACAGCAAAACGGACCCTTCCAAGCAATGTGAACGCTAACTCCTATCTGAGATGACAGGTCTTGCTTACAACTCAACTAAACTTGCCTGACCACTCCTAGCTGTGGGCTATAAATTCCTCGTTTTCTTCTTTTATGAAGAGCGTTCGTACATCTGAATACATGTACTCCTCTCTTAACTGCTCACTCACTTTACTCCAACACTCTCGACATGTGGAAAAATGTATATATGGGAAAAAAAGAAACAACTGTATACATTAGACGGACTGAGTTAACTGAGAGCTGGGCAAACTACCCCCTTTTATTATTCCATCTTCTCCTTTTTCTCTCGCTCCTAACCACTCTTTCCATATGCCTGTCAAGAAGGCATGCCCGTCTTACTTTTCTTGTTTCTTTTTCTTAACTCACTTACTTTTGACTGAGAATTCATCAACGTGTGGGTATCACCAAATCCATGCAGAGGATTTTTCCCCGTATGCGTGTGTATGTATATAAAAGTATTATGTTGTAAGAAAGTACATACATACATTCAACGTGTTCATTGTGAACGAGTGCGTTCAAGTAAAACTTATTCTCCAGCGAGTACACAAATCCAATACTAGTTTCATAAGAAAGACCTTCCGAGAGTAAGTTAAGTTATTAAAGTTGGTGCTGGTTGTGGCCTGAGCTCCTCTTATTATATGTTGCATGCCTTTAATAACATTATTCTCCTCAAAAAGTTTTACTACGGAGGATGGGAAGCTCTTGTTCTTGTTATTATTTTTTTCCTTTTCTTTTCTATAACGTGTGTATCCAGCTGAGGAGGATAGAACTCGACCAGAGATACAATATAATAGTCAACATCATCAAGCGTTGCAATAGAGAGCTGTGAAATTATATACATCAAGAGTTCAGGATTTGATATATAGTGTATTGCATGTACAGATTTTTCAAAGGTAAATGTACAACTAAACGATCCAGCGTGAAGGCTCTAAATTTTCTTCCACTGTATACCTATCTAATATCTTCATTCCAAGAAAGTCAAAGCTATTCTCTTGACAGAGCCCTAAAGACTTCATTTTCCACTTGTGATACCTACTATACAAGATATATATATTTGACCATGGTTGGTAATCCAGTTGCTAGTTTTGTACCTTCACGACCAAACTGGCAATCATCTACCTTGGAAATGAACGTCACTATAATGGTCTCTATGCTCTCCCTCTCAACTCCTTCTTGTGCTTCAACTTTGATAAATGGGTAGAATTTTTCTTCATCCAGATCCATATTCCGTTTGTATGTAGTGAAATCCAACACTGGCTAGATAGTGAGTTGTACCCTAACGTGAGATAGTGCCTTAAAATATGAACCTCAGATGTGAGTCACAATCTGTATGAGGTCTGTTGTAAAGGCAGAGGAAACGTGAGCAGTCGACAATTGAGCGTATTCTCTCTGTTGCCTCACGATGCCTTGACTTACCCCTAGTAAAATTCACAGCTTCAAGGGGAAAAAGTGTCCCGTGTAGTTGTTACAAAAAACGCCGCTTCACAATATATTGCAGTGACACTGGCCTGCTCCCACTTTTTCTTCAAGTTGTAAAAGTTTATAAGGTCATATAGATATTCAAGACCATGCTGTACTTTTATGCGAGTAAATACAAGGGACAAAACAGGCATACCTTCCCTACATCTACTTCTTTTTCCTTTAAAGATTTTCCAAGTTTTCCTCCGTCATTTTGTACCATTGTTGAGTCATTGTTCACATGTCTATTGTTGCTTCTTCCTTGTTATCAGTTCAAATAAATAGAAGGAATACAATTTATCAATAGATTATAGAATTGCTCCGAACAAATAACAGGACAGCTTTGGGGCATTGATTGAGCGAGTAGAAAGCAATCTAACCGTTGAGATTCCTTGGAATATATGGACGAGCTCAATCTGGAGAATTTCTTTGCAGGATCGAAGACTGAGAAAATGTTATACATTTCTTGACTTTAGGTTAAACTACATCAGAAAAGTATAACAATCAAACTAACAATTTCAACAATCCAACAATATCCTGAGCCATGTATTTTTGCGCTTATGCATGTAACATAACAATCCTAAATCCCAAATAGCTTCCTTTCCGGAAAAGTAATATCTTTGGGTTATCCTTTTGTCAAAAAATAATCGTAAATCCTCACAGAGGAGGATTCACTAAATACGGAAGAATATGAATATACCTGCATACCCCATTATATTTCCTGAGCTCAATAAGATGCTGAAGAAACACCTCTGCTCAACATTCAAGTGAATATCATGAATCCTTTTTATTACTCATCGTTATATACTACACCTCACCTGTAATCACAACCGTTTAGGATTTCGCTTAGCTCAACGATTTCCACTATAGTGCTGCCATACACGAAAGAGATGGAGACGTTTATACAGTCTTATGTTTTTACTACGTGCGTTCCGTATTACGTACAGACAATCTAAAAATTGTCTTGGAAGAAATCTACCCTCTTGTTCCTTGATCATTGTTTCGTTTTTCATAGCGTGCACTTTCTTTTCATCTTCATTATATATATTTTTACTTCTGTCTGCTTCTCCTTGTCTCTTTTTTCTTCTTGGATGGTCGGCTAGATGTATCATTGAATTTTAAGTTGCGTCATTATCAACATCTTACTTTTAGGGACGGCAGTTAAGCACACAAGTTGGATCGGAGGAGGAAAAAGTCTTTGTGGATGGGATAAATATAATGAAAATCATGAGGGGGATGACGTCTCTATTTATTCTTCCATATTCATTGTGCATTCGTGGCTTTAGTTTAAAATCTCTAAATATCTCCTTTTCTTCTTGTTCCTCTCTCCGAAAATGACTACAAGTTTTTTCCTGTCTGTTTCAGCTTAAATTATACAGTCTCGTTTTCATTACCTACGCATTCTTCGCCTTTTCAGATACATTTAAGAAGGGATAAAGTGAGCACAATCAAGTGCAACCACCACATCATTTTTTCTCTCTCTTTCTCCCTCTAATGCTCAAAAACAGGAGGAGGAAAAAAACTGCTAAACAATATTGTACATTGTGTACAATGTGGTGATGGTAAATGATGATGATAGCGATAATAAGGTTGAGCAGACGGAATATCAGCTTTCATCATCCCCATCATCATTTCATCCCCTCTCGGATTCCAACCTGCTACCTTATCCAGCTTATAGAAACCTTAGTACGAAAAAAGCAATTTAGTTCATTTGAGAATTGGTTTTTGATTTCCTTGGAAAATATGGGGGGCTTCTTTTCTATTTATTTTGATAACTTACTACAATATTCTTTTTTTTTCTTTTATATTCTCATCAATAAAGTCGGATCAGATTTGACATGAAGTGTAAATATTGGGGTATAAAAAGGTGGCCATTTAAAAAAAAGTATAAAATTGCCTCCTTCATGTCCTCACCTTGGAGGTAGTAGGCCATGGGAAACTTTTTAAAAGGAACGGGATCATGAAAAATATGAATTGAATGAGAAGCCATAAAGGATGCCCTACAAAAGCCATCGTGATTACTTATCCTCTAAGCATCATCATGAATATGGGATGTTTTACTTTATGAAATTATAAGGTGCTGGTTTTAATCATAATCAACGAGAGAAAACAGATTTTTTTGTATTTGTTAACATTTACTTATTATTCACAAGGTATAAAAATATAAGCTTTATACAGGTTCACTGCCTCCAGCACATCACGAAAGTTATGATTCTCCCGTGTTCAAAGATACACGGTAGTTTTGTACCTGGACTTTTGATATGATTAAATCAGGCAACTGACAAAAGAACATGAGATCATTATAAAGACATTCAACTGTCAATAATACCATCTCTCCGTTTTACTCACGTGAAAATTTTTTGACACAAGATCCAACCATAAATAACTGTTTCTCCCTTCAGTAATTACTCGTGTATTGAGCCATCAACACGATCCTGCGGTTTGAAAAATGTATAATTACTCCTACGAAAGGGTTTCATTATTCAATCAAAACCCTTCTTATCACCACAACCCCCTCCTCCAATCAAGAAGGGAACATCATGATAAAAAAGATATCCTTTTTATATCCTAGAGCCAAATTATCCATCTAACAAAGGAAAACTAAATGCACTTGCCTTCTCGCATTCGTGGAATGAAAAGGCTGGAAAATATTTACATGAAGTGTGTGAATGTGCAGCATTGACTTTGAAACGGGATTGAAACGGGTCGTCTGCTTAAGGTCACGCATAATAAATAAGGTTTATTTTGTAACTTATAAAAGAGTATGGCCTTATAACTTGGCCGAGTAAAAAAATCCAAAATGCATTTTTGATGATAACCCTAAGAGGAAATTAGAATCTCCACCTCCTTCTTCCCTTGTAGTGTAGAAAAGGAAAATCCCTTCTCGCCACATTAATAATCACCCACCACGGGCTAACTAGCCGAGTGAAATTTGAAATTTGGAGGATATGGTGAAAACCTCATATTACTGAAGGCTTCATCACATCCCAAAATTGTTAGTCCGGAGAACGCAGACACTGGAGAAGGTAATAGCATAATGTGCCTTGTTTGGGATTTGACCATGTATACCATATGATTACGCCAAAAGCGTCAAAAAATCCGTCGATTTCATGTCTCCTCTGTGGAGGAGGATAATGTACACATATTAACAGTCTTGCATTTGCCGAAGGGAATTTTTCCAACTAACTAGCAGCGCTCTGATTTTAGTTAGTTTTATTTTGTTTACGTGGTATGCGTTACAAAAGACGTGAAACGAATATAACATAGCTGAATGGAACATAGCTTATATTTCCTGCAATCTGGTTCACTGCTAATGAGGCTTCACACAGATGAAGGTAGGAGTAACCCTACGTTTCTCATTAAATAGCTAACATGAGAGCATACCAGAAGGAGAAATGTGGCAACGTAAGACAAACCCTGGTAATATGTTAGAGTCAGTGGTACAATTACGAAGAAAGTGTTGAGAATTCTTTTTTGGCAACTCTTACAAAACAAGAATGTCAAAAGAGGGAAGAGTATACATGTTGAAAGTCGTAAAAAGAACTGACAACTGAGAGTTTATAAGCTCTAATTCCAGTGCTTCTTTCACGACTCTTCTCAAATTCCTCATTTTCACACTCATCACATTCGAGAGAAAAAGATTGTTAAGGCTTGTCCTCGCGTTCTAATCACGTTCTCAAATGTACAATGACAGTGTCGGTGTGTCCAAGTGTCAAAAAGTCGAGATTTTTTTACTGATGGTAGGGATCTCTTTCGAGAATTCTTTTTAGTTGTAGGGTATATTCCTTCAACTAGGTGAAAACAAACAAGAAGAGAACACTTTCATATACAAGAATGACAATGCATTTATTTAGAGGAAGTATCAGTGCAGCTGATGAAACATAACTAATATGATTCCTCGATGATAAGACTAAATTATGGTATCTTTCATAAATGAAGAATATTAATTGATATTCGATTTCGGTATTATCTTTCTACAGTGGTGATTGAAATGTGAGGAAATGTAATACAGCACAGCACTATTTAGAACTCACCTCTCCCCTCATCCATAATCTTTACATGCCATTCAACAAGCGTTCATTGTTATATTTTACGTTTTAACCATATTGCACAAAAACATCCCAGTCACTCCAAAAAGAAAAATTCATCATCATTTTTCTTCCCGAAAAGTAATTTTTCTTAGAGTTGAAGCATAAAAATCCATATGCCTCTTTAAACAAGCCAATTTTTTCTAATAACATTATGTCAAGTCAGCGCAGCTTCATAAAGCCAAAAATCCTCAGTCATATACTACGCCTCATTATAAAAAGGAACATGGTTGTAAGAAGAAGCTAACAAGTCTGTATCTTTTCGCACCGAAGGACAAGCACAAACATCCAACCTTTTTCCTGCACACCTTCAATCTTTTTTCACACTTATCCATCAACTGTAGCAATCTGTTAGGTTCGAGAGACTGAGCATTATTTATTTTTTTCTTCACAACTACGACAAATATCTCTATATTCCGCTTCGTGTTTAACAAAACAAGAAAACAAGCAACAAGTCTATAGCATATCGTTGACGAAGGGAAGTTTGAGAAAAACTCACAAAAATTCCTCACTATCAACTCTTCATCAGCAGACTTCGGCTTTTTCAGATGTTTTCTTTCATTACTCGCAAAGGCGTTCAGAGGGATCCACGTACCATTTTATATACTACAGTACCTTAAAACTTCTACTACTGGTGCTCCTTCTACAACCAGTATAAATTACAATGGAGAAAAAAATGCTACCTTTTCTTCTTCTTCATCTCATTCTTCAAACTTGGCTTTTTCTACCTGAAGACAATAATTACAATGAGGCATCGTTTTCCTTACACCACCTTCCTTCCAACCAATCTCAAAGTTATATATCATTCCAAAAGTCTTTATAGATTCTGCCAATATATACATGTGAGATACACTCTGTGGCTCATGCATCACTGTAGCTGTTATATAGTAGCACTCCTAGTGACAAGTAAAATGTGGCTGACAAAGTGTGAGCGAGTCACTATTTTTTCCTCGAAGATGTAAAGAATGAGCCACCATGGAACATGCCGTCTGGATGGTCAACCAGAGAGGTTATTACCACTACCACATGCACACATCACCTAAAAGCTAAGCGGACAGGCATTGTGGAGAATTCCATTGTTTAGTAAGACCAACAGGCACTAGTGCAAAGTTGGAAAGAGAGAAAGAAAAAGCCAAAAATTATAATGATGATAAAAGGTCGTACTTCCTTCATCATCCGTACCACTCTCTTTATGTATTTTACACTATGCCGAGAAGTACCCCCTGGGGAAGGAGAACTAAAGAAGTAAAACGGATTTTCCTCCTTCTCATTCGTTTGTGTACCTCCTTAACATTATTATTAAATCCTGATTTTACCTCTTACAGCTCTGTTCAGTGCTAAATACTTTTTTTTCGCTCTTCTGCCGCTCTTCCTTGAGGTTTAGGGTATATATCCTCTGGTGCCTTCAAAGAGCTACTAGAATTGCCGGTGTGAAACTGCAAGTTTATTTGAAAAGGTGAGGGAAAAAATGTTTTCAAGTTAAAGCGTGGCAATACGTAGTAGCTCTGCAGTAGCACAAAACTTTGGATGGGATTGACTTAAATGAGAAATTTATAAATTAACAACTCTCCCGTCAAAAAAACCCTTTTCTTAAATGCCTAAAAGTTATTTACTTTCCTCGCCCTGTGTACTTTAACTGTTTTATATTCAGCGTACAAACAAACAAAATCTCGGGTATTATTTGAAGAGGTTAAAGCACCCAGTGTAGCTTTACCCCTGGCTGAAATCACAAATCAAAGGAAAAACAAGCATTATATTTTCATCCCTCTTGTCATATTTTTTTTGGCTGATGTTCCCTCTCAATATCGTTATGGTTGATATTCTCTACATGAATTTTATTTTGGCTGTCTTTCACCACTTTTCCTCCTATTGTATTCATAACAAGGGGAATAAAGTGCCAAAAACTGCGAGCATAATAATAAAAATGAGAAGGTTTTTTCAAAAGCTTAACATTTTATGTCCCACACCCATCGTATAACACAAATCTCTGAACAAGTTGACGGACAGAATCAATATGCTCTGTACAAACGAGCATTGCTACTGACAATTAGTTTTTTTCCTATTGAGAGCACACACACACACACCTGAATGGAACTAATCCAAGTAATCTTGCCATGTTTATCTTCCAAAAGCCATTGTAAATCTTATTGTGAATTCCGGTTGTAGCACTCATTATAATATTATCATTCCCCGCGATTATTATTGCTTGTAACAATTCCAATGGAGAGGTTTGTACTTTTGCCAGCAGAGCTGGTGCGAGGTGATACAAATAAAGGGAAGATAAGCCTTCTGTAACAATCACAAATACACAGATATTCTTTTTTTCCCTTTAGTTTAGTCATGCAATGTTCACCATTGGTTGTGAAGTTTCATTGGATGAATAACAACTACACACACGTTTTATACCTTGCGTATATGTGCAGACATCCATCTAGTGGTAAAACCAGTGCCAGCTAGGGATGTTGTTACTCAATAAAATTGCAAACTGCACCTAGTAAAAGTCATTTGAAGCAGTAAACTTGTAAAACAAAATGTATTAGAAAAAAGGAGCCAATTAAGATGTTGCTACCCGGCTTACACCACAAAATTGTGATGTCACGCAATATTGCAAAGAGGAAAATATACGAGCTTTTTTGCCATCATCATCATTCGCGAGATGTATTAAAGTTAGGAATCGAATCCAAACCTGGCTTGGCAGAAGTTAAAAAGCTGTATAAGTTGTGAGAGCCTACAGCCTTTTTTTGTTTATGAAAGGCACACACATGCTCAAAAAATGATACCCTTTTCAAGAGTTTTTCCGTGTGTAAAGTATTAACACCATCAGTCAGTCCAAAAGCTGAATTATGTCTTAATTTTTCATGCAAGATGCTCCAACATAGCATGTTTGAAAAATTTACACTTTTCAACTCCCTCCAACTCCGTGTAACCTTTTGCATGAAAAATATATACATAGTTATATGGGTAGCTCGCTTTTAATGATGAGCTCAATCATAATCATCATATGATTTTTTCGTAATGCCTAAAATGATACGATGTCAGCCAGTGGTGTTGTCTAATAATTAACTAAACAAACTGCTTTTACCTACGTATTATTTGGAGGAGTCTTTCTCTCATCCGTCAGTCAGCCATTCATGAAGGAAACATAGCTAAGTGCATCTACATCTTATTAACAATATTTTTGCATTCTTCATTTATGAACTTGTGTACCCTGTGGTTTTACTACTTAACTAGTTATTTTTACAAGAGCACTCCTAATCCTCTGATATGCTCGCCTTGTTCTTCAATCTTGCAATTGTGTACGTTCATATTCAGTGATATTTTTACATTGTTCCATCATCCAGACACGGATGCCGGACTATTTCCAATTAATATATGAATTAGCCCAACAAAACCAAGCTAATATGAGGTTAAAGTGGATTCACATATTCCTCTCATGAAAAAGAGCATTTCCCACTGAAAAAAACTTTTTTGAAATTATGAGTCTCTACCAAGTAAAATAGCTGATGCCGCTTTGACTGCCGGCACAACAAGAAAGTAATCAGGAAAAAGGGAAAAAATCAAAACTACATATTCCACAAGAGAAATGATATGATGCTCATTCATCCTTAAAAAAGCAACAAGAGGAGTAGTCATGAGGCATGAATAATTTACACTTTTCATTATTAGTACACTCTCTCTATATATATGTGTGTGATGTGCAGTGGGATGGGAATAAGTGAAATGTTCGCATTTTACCACAAGCTGTCATGTTACGTGTGAACATTTTTGTAGAGGGTTTAGAGGGCATCTCACTTATCTCAGCTGGATTTCATGCACTTCTTCTCTTTCCCTTTTTTATACTCGAGAAGCTTAAGTTGCTGAACTGAAATAACATGTTCGAGTGCCCTTTTGCCTCGTTTTCACTCCTCTCTGCGGCTTTTTTTCAACAGCCGTTTAACCATCCATCCTCGCATCAGTTCATGCCAATTCAATCAAAGCAAATGAAATCAAATAGGAGCTAATGAGATTCAGTCTAACCGACTTTCAATAGAACTCTGACATTTCCCTAAACCCAGCAGAAACGTTAACACGAGCAGAGGACAAAACAACCAGAACTAGAGCATTTCCCCTTTAGTTTTTTTTGACATGATGCGTAGCACACACAACAGCAGTTCCTTCTTATGCAACGTGTACAAGAAGGAAAGCGAAAAGCCGGATGATCCATGTTATCCCAAGTTACCCCATTCATATTACCCCAAAGTTGTCCCTGCAACGCATCACTTGTCATTCATATGCGTTCTGTCTCTTTCCGTAGAAAAGACGGTGGTGTGCACTGATGCATATCTTATTGAATGTTAATAGGAGCCACTTACTTAATATGTACCTAACTATCTACAACTCAACTACAGATCGGAAAGGACTTTGAACAAGGTTTAGTTTTGTGAGTGAGTGACACAAAATGTTTCACTTCAACCACATTTATTTGTACCACATGGGATACAAGAGAGGAAAATAAGTGGTATCAGGGTAAAACCAAAGAATATGAATTTTATCAAGGATTTATCTCGAAACGTGTGCATTCATTTGTGGTATAGAGGCAAAGATACCAGAACACTTGAACTGTTAATGTGTTAAATAGTTTGTAATAAAAAAAGTCTCTACACTCAACCTAGGGTTTCATCGGGTGTTAAAAAACTTCAATGAAAAATCCAAACTCAGAGGGATGCATATAATATCGTATTTGAGTAATGGCGACAGATGATGAGCGTTTATTTAAGAAAATTCAAATACACACCACACGGATTCTTCTCGTGGGTTATAGTTATAATGCACTTGTGACAATCATGGGCATTAAATGGGCAATAATGAAATCGAAATGGTGAATAGATGGATCATCATCAACCCATCGTTTGCTGGGTAAGAATGGAGAGATGATGAAAGAGATGTTACTCAATCCATTCCACATCTTGTCAGTCACATTTCACACCCTGCTCCATATTAAATGCATGAATCTCCCAGTCTAGAGAGTAATAACGAGCAGTTTTTTTAACACTTGAGGGCAATAATCATAATAAATAATGGTAATGACATGAGATTCCCTTCATCCCATTGATAGAAAAAATGATGTCATTAGATAATATGTGGGGCATGGAGAACGCTGTGCTCTTTCCACAGTGGTTTGAAAGGTAGAAGCATCACCCAGAAATGTGGATACCTCACACATTATCATGAATTCTTTTGCTGTGTTAATGGCGTTAATCTTAAAATCTGGCAAGGATCTCGAATGATGATAAGCTCACGGTAGTAATAACAATATTTATTTTTATTCTTTACACTTTTTTTGCTCCTACATATATCGTATTTCAATGGGATTAAATAAAGAAGCATGTCTTCACTCCTCGTCTCACATTACAAATCTCCTAAAATAGTAATTAGCAGTCAATTCACACTCTGACCTTGTCTTATTATCGAAAATGAACGTTTTTGTTGGGTTGAATGGCATCGTTCCAAATCATAATGAACCACAGTAAGATCAAACTACATGGGACATTTTTATTGTCACAAATGAATTGATGGATCTGGAATACAAGCATTTTAGCTTGAGTACCACCCCTTCCTTTCAATTCCAATTTGTACTTCTATAGCTCAAAAATACCTACAAGGAATATTCCAGAGTGTCCTTAAATTCCTTTTTAGTGATGGTGATGGGTGCGGTTATTATTTTTGTTGATCACCCACTACTCAAGTAACAACTGGATTTGAATGTTGAAAGTGCATCCCCTTATTGTCACATAAGAGTATCTGTAATAAATCTATGTTGGATGCGTTTTGAACAGAAAACTGGTATTAGAAGAAAGGATGGCTTTGTAATGGCAGAAAACAGGAAGGGGATGAATTTCATTGTATTGATGGATTACATGTGTATTTCATTGTCTAATATTTATTGCGTTCCGTTTCAACTTCTCCGTTTGCCACGTACCAAAACGTAACGTAATATAAGCGAAAATTGAGAAAGATGACAAACACATTTTACTTCTGTGATGGGATAACTAACGGTTGACGTTATACAACGCCTTCTATACTCATTAGAAATTGGGTGTCCTTGAAAGGACCAGGAGGAAACTGGAATTCAGATGCCTTTCCGAAAGGAAAGCTGCTCTTGGGTAGAAATAAACTGAAAGGGTGTCATAAATATTATACAACATTGTTTTTTATAAATACCTCTGAATTCTTGTAGAAGCATACACGCCAAGGGCGAAAGGAAGACAGGATAGATACCCGAAGTGAAACTGTCGTAAAGAGACCCATTCTTGGTGATTTTGTAGGGAAAACCAATAAACCAATTCGATAATGAATTATCATTGAAGATATCATAAACATTTTATTCTTTTACCGTCCTGACCTACATGAAATCAAGTGGTTAGCGATGAACCTCAAGTACTCAAAAGTACTGAAGATGTGGAAAGCATAGACACCTCGACGAAACTTTGTTTCCATTTGGTTCAATTCATTACGAGGTCAACCATACCAAGCAACAAGCAAGACCGCACTGTAATTTACAACATTTTTCAAAACAAAAATCCTTCTCGTCAAGATCCTTCCAGTGCCAATGTGAGTAAGTCATGTGGAAAGAAACAAAAGCTGGAGCGGTCAACTTGTTTACTTGTTTTGACACGAGAGGTGCCATGAGTTGTGTCTTTGTGAGAAGTCTCCACTTATTTTCGTAAATTAGCTCCTTTGTCCTTTCCTCTTGGGTCAACATCACTAGTCCTCTTCCGTTTACGATTTACTTTTATGACATAATTTAATGCTGGGACCATAAAACTTGATACTGGGACTAGAGATAGATATCATAATAATAAATTCAGTTTTTACAACATTAGTTACAAATAATGTCCTCACATAAGGGAGAACTCCCAGTGGCCTAATTTTCTTCGGGATAACAGTTTCATCAACGATTATTTTTACGATTATTACATCAATAATAAGTCAAAAGCTTTCTTTTTGTTTTCCGTTTGCCCCCAGTCCATTTTGATTGATTGTTACTGATGAATCGTAATGATAAGCTTTGGACGCGAAGGAAGTTCAAGTGTTAACGGGAAAGTGACCGGAAATCTTACCAGGGCCTGGACAACTGGCTTCTCCGTTGCAAAGTGAGAGATTATATCCAGTTGACTCTTAACAAGTTAGCTACAATACTATACTTTAATTTTATATCTTGCACAAAAATCATCTATCCGAAGCGTTTATGGAACGGCATGCCATACACATTACAACACGATAAGTGGCGGATGCGTGAGGATATATAACTTTGAAATATACCAGCAGGCTCCACAAGAGTACCTTCCAGATGAAGAAATCATGATAAATATCAGAGTACAAATAATCTAATGCTATTACACCTCTATACTTTCGGTCTTCCTTATTATCATCACCGTCATCTTGTATATAAAGCATTTATAAAAAAGGTTTCGGAGTAATTGAGGGGTTCGTGGAAAATGCCCCTTCTTTCTTTTTACCTTCTTCCATTAGCTCAAATCCAACTATGAACTACTGTTTCTTGAGGAAAGCTGCAATTTCCCTGTGGCTTGGGTTCAACAAGAAGGTGCCATTACAGCCGCTTTTCTTGATGTGCCTTATCCACTCCAGATACCATATCATCATTATCTCTATCACTATATAATCATTACAATAACTTCATCCGGACTGAGATAGTTTGAAGTTTGAGCT
>JAHZNA010003482.1:0-10968 GCA_027743935.1 Sinodicranocentrus sp. ZH6
TAACAGATGTACGGAGCTCGTGCATGCTAAGATAGTTTATTTCTTAACTTTAGTCGCTTTCTTAGTTACAAACTTACAAACTGATACTTGAAGCTAGACACGTGAACCGCGAACCGTACATAAATTACAACGTTGCGTTAAATAAAGGTTCAGATTTTGATATTTTTCGTACATTTTTGGCATTGAATATACAGAAGCGAAAAGCGATTGGCTTGTATTAAGGTATAAAATCTGGTAAATATAGTAAATATAAATAGATGTACCGGTTTGCGTACTGCATACCGTATCAAAGTCTATCATTACCCCTGAACAAACTCACTCATATTTTCATCTATCCTTAGGCAATTTTTGTAAAATAATAGTGTACGCCTATAAAAACTCCCTATATTTTTAGTCTGCCCAAGTTTCTTCAAACTATCCCTTCACCAATCTGTCTTGATAAGCCTTCCTAATCGTATTTACCAAGAAAAAGCTTTCATTGAGTTCGATATGCCATCTATCACTTTCACACCTATAATTTTATGATTTAATTCATTACCGTCAACACTCCGTAATATTAAAAATAACTGCACAGTACGGTACTATCAGTACCAAACAAAAATAAGCTGAAACCCTACAAGTAGTATATTAATTATTATTTTGGTTGCAGGATTTGCACGCGGACATAGTGTTCACGAAAGAATGTTGTTCCTTTACATGGCTAAGAGAATCATGGAAAAGTTCTCGAGAAAGTATTTTCGGGATCATTTCTTCGAGGATGTGCTGCTTTTATCAAGTAAGCAAAGATAAAAGTGTACGTTTTCTACAGCTTTGTTTAAAAGGTAGAACGAAAAGGTTCATTAATTACATGAGATTAAGAGCGTGGGAAGTCAAAGCACCTTCCCTGCCCACCCGACGCAATTCATTTAAGCTTATGAGTGCACCTAAGCCTAACTATACTTAAATTAACCTTATTTAGTTAGCTGTAGAGTTTTCCGGTGAACTGACGTGCGATTTTATTTGAAACTACAGAAAGTAATTCGCATTCCGAACAAAATAAGACTCAGGCATTTACGTAACCTGTTTCCAGATGATCCTGTCGGAAATGTTCGATTAAAGTTAATGGAGTTGATGCCTGAACTCAGGGCATTATCTGATGACCCTAGTCTTCAGCGAAAATTGAACGATACTTTTCACAATGCACGGAAATCTGAGATAGATCGAGACGTGAAAGCAGCCATTGAAGAAACTCTGGCAAAAGCTTCACAATAAGAGCTATGTTCGTTCACAAAAATAGGATTAAGTATAGCATTATGTCAATGATTTTTCTCCTGATAATCAAAGTATATGTTAAACTTGATCATTTGTAGACAAAAGATAATAGTACTGGAAAAGGCAAATTAAAAAATATAGCAGAGGTGAGACAAAGCTTTTAATTACCAAACAATGGATTCTTTATTCTGAATGATAACGCTATCAATCTTCGTAACAGGATCCAGAGGATGAAGCGAAAGAGTTGGAGGAAGCGTATATTGCTAGTTTAGAGTCAAGTGTTGGGCCCGCGGCAGGTTTAAGCTTCAAAGAAAGAAGGAACAGTACGTTAAGTGAAGAAAAATACGAGTAGAAGTTGGTTGTTTGGACATTCGAGCTTTCAATTTTTTTATTTTAGGTTTTTTTGGAACCGCGAAGCAGGGTGGTACCGCTGAAACAACAACCAAACCACTTTCAGTCAGTTCTCCGAAACCTGCTTCCAAGAAAACCAAATAATTGCTTGCGTGCATGTCAACCTAAAATTTCCGTTCACNGCGTGCATGTCAACCTAAAATTTCCGTTCACTATTTAACAATAAGTTCAAGTGTTCCCTATAAAAACTCTGTTTGTACCTTTGAAAAGCATGGTGACTTTTATAGGTGACGTTTCGTAGCAAGTCCGAAAATTACATGTTGCTTCGTTCTCAATATTCCACTTCCTCAAATGGTGTTCTGGGCAGAAGCGGGAAAGAACGTATGTGTAGGTAGATAGACCTTGGTTCTATAAAAAATCACAAAATCAGGCAGGCAATTTGGACAAAGTAAATGCGACGCATTAAATGTGTGTGTGAAGGACTGGTATGACAAATTATTATTGGTCACTATTAAGTGCTCCCCACTTTTCACCAGCCTGCATGTGATCTATCTTCATCTGTTTGTGACTCATGTTATACTCATTTTCTTTCATTTTTTCGCTGCTAGTTTATGAATACAACAAAGAATCTTCTTACGTGAATGCTTTAATCGTCCTTCAATCTTCCGGGCAATATTCCTGAAAATTCTATTGTAATCCACGATATTCGGGAAAACAATGCAGACCGTGTTCGAGTGTAGCTCTATTATTCAGTCTACAATAATAAATTTTCAAGAGCAAAGAAGCATAAAATTAATGAAACACGAAATTTTATGAATAGGGTCGTAACACTCCTTTGTTCACTTTTAGGGATTTTAAATTAGATGTCCTTTGTGCTAGTGCATCCACATAAAATAATTCTCATGAATTTGGGAGGAATAGAAATGATGTAATAAAATACAGATTTGTTCAATTTCAAATACATAACTTTCTCTAGGATCCGAAATACAGCTATATTGTATTAATAGGGGTGACCAGTGCGTTTGAGTTATCTACATGCAGAGCTATGCAATGAACTCAGTTTGATGGTGAAACTTCGAAGTATTTTTTTCCAAATCAGTCATTCAATCAAGTCGCGTGAAGCGAAGATTTTTTTGCCTTAATTGGACTTGACTTTTACAATGGCTATAATAGCGCAATTAACTCTTGCATATAATATTCTACCTACTTATACTTGGTCTCGATGGACCGAAAATATGAAGTGGTTGACTCTGATGCAAGAGTAAGTTCCATTGGTGTAAAGGACAAAGCTTTTCCATTGAATTTATTCCCAAAACGGGAACTTTTATTATGTATTTTTAGCATGAAGCTATGATTTTTAGTTATATAACGGGAATCAAAATGTAGTCAATGACGTTATTTATATCGTTTTTTAAATTGCTGGGAAAGAGCAAATTCATTCAATCAAGAGAAAAGAAAGCAAACACGTAAGTGCTATATTGATGTTTTTGTGTGCCTGAAACAGAAAAAATTACTTCAGTACGATACAACAGCGCGTTAATGTCTGTTTGGTTCGGTAAACCAAATCTCAAAGGAACAAAAACAACAAGAGAGGAGAAAATGTTGTTAAGTCTCAATCCTCTTGAACTGAACTGAAGTTCAGCTATGCTGAGAGGTGGAGAAACCAGACAACCGTGGAGCGCTTAATATATGCCAGCCGTGAATCATTGGAAATGTTTTGACTCCAACATAACACATCCTGCGAACATTACTTGTATTTTTGTAATCAAAATGTAGTCAATGACGTTATTTATATCGTTTTTTTAAATTGCTGGGAAAGAGCAAATTCATTCAATCAAGAGAAAAGAAAGCAAACACGTAAGTGCTATATTGAGGTTTTTGTGTGCCTGAAACAGAAAAAATTACTTCAGTACGATACAACAGCGCGTTAATGTCTGTTTGGTACGGTAACCCAAATCTCAAAGGAACAAAAACAACAAGAGAGGAGAAAATGTTAAGTCTCAATCCTCTTGAACTGAACTGAAGTTCAGCTATGCTGTGAGGTGGAGAATGAATTGTTTGAAAATTACACACTACACCAGACAACCGTGGAGCGCTTAATATATGCCAGCCGTGAATCATTGGAAATGTTTTGACTCCAACATAACACATCCTGCGAACATTACTTGCATTTTTGTGTGGGACTGTGAGAGATGTAATAATTAGGTATAATGACATGTAGAACTGATAATTTTATTTTATATGAACGGTGGCCGGAAAATTCTATTGCAAATTGCGAAAATTTGTCTTTGCCAATACTCATATATTTGTTTTTGTAAATTGAAAACTGAGAAGTACTCTTTCATTTCTCTAGTAGTGGTTAGACTTGAGATAAATGTAAGTAAACGATTTAAACGAATTAGTTTGGTTGGATGCCGTTATCTATGCTAGAAGCAGAATTTTGATGTCTGCATAAATCTCCATTTTAGGAGTAACATCACAGAATAGCACATTCGAGGGGTAATTTAAACGGAACTTTGTAGTTCGCCTCATACAGGATTTTTTATGCCTACTCAAATCGCATCAGTACAAATTACCTATATACGGATGAATAGCTTGCCCCTAGTAATTTCGAAATTCATATCTCTGTGTGAAGAAAGCAATATCATGGACTTTCACACAGTTGCTCATTGTCAATCTCACCTAGAGCTAAAACCCAGGAATGGAGATGAAATGAGTGTAGGAGACTTGGCAAGACATGAATCTCATTTCTCCCCAAAATATTCGTATACAACTCACGGTTTAGATTTTGATATTCTATCATCTGGATACAAGATAGTTTTATGTTACCCCAATGTTGTTACACTGGAAATTGAGAGATCGTAGAAAGGTGGCTGACGTAGTAAAAATAAAGTTAATATGTAGAGTTTAACACCTTAATCCTTCAGCATGCAAATCTGGTGGGAGAAAGCCATTGTAATGGAAATAAGTAAACCACACCTCCAAGGTAATTTTACGATAATACGAAAGTTGTTTGTTTTCATTTCAGTATTCAATGGGGGACTATTTTACCGATTTACGGGGAAGCATGAAGTACAAAATTTCAGTGCATTCTCACCGATTTCCTGTTTACACAATTTTTTTTATCAAAGAAAGAATTAACGTGTTTAAATTAAAGAAAGTGTCTTAGTTATTATTGCGAGGCTCATTCCTTGCTGATGAAACAACTATTTTAGCCGTTTAGTGTATGATTAAATCTAATGTATTGTCTAATAACACTACCACAAGCAATAAAATATTTTCTGGGGATGTAGAAGTTCATAGGACCTTGAAGCGAAGAACAACGTATGAACAAACAATCGAACACATTTTAAGAAAGTGTAGAAACAACAAGACTGGCAATAATGCGTGCTTACAGTTAATTTGTGACGTACTTGCCTACAGCCTACACAACTAAAAGTGTCTGAAAGGCAGCTAACAACATGATTGTAGTTATTAAATCTAAATAATGCGCTAATTATTGTAATCTTAAGGTCTACTCGAATTTCTAGTTGCACTCGAGGTTTAGGTTTGCTCAATTTTGAAATCATTTTACAATCCTTATTATATATATAAGACATTTCGCTCATTTCCAACTTTCACTTTCGCCAACTATCACGAACTCGCATTTCCTTTTTTTATTGTAATGTCAGATTTCAGTTTCAGATTATATGAACTTGTGTATTTTGCCCTAGGTGATGAGCACTACTGTGACCAAACTAATCCACATGACTTATCCCTTTACTACGTCTGAAGATATTCAAAGTGTCTAATCTAAAGATGCAATTACTGTAGGCGTGGGTTCGTGCGTAGCAAGTGTGCCCTATTTTACAATACGCCCACACCTGTTGTGATGTCTCAAATACACGTTTACATAGAGTTTACAAACAGTTTTTGAACAACGGAGAAAATAAATCCCGATGAAGATGATGAATGGAAGATGTCCCATAGTCCCTTCTTGTAGCTAGAAGCTTCTTAGTTTCCAAAATCTTTTATAGTTTCCTCCTACTTAGAAGTTTGCTTATAATGTGAGTGGTTGAAGCTTTCGCTTTGTGGTATTCACTTCATTCCCATAATCAACAGTAAACTTTTACTGTGCATATAAAGAGGGAGCACATTAAACTCGTTCTATAAAGCACTATCAATCACCAGTTGTTTGGGTTTGTGTAATGTATGCATCAACGTAAAAGTACTCGCGTAAAGTACGTACATGTAAAGTAGAAAGTAGGTATGCACAATTTATGAAAAAGAGTAAGTGCGCAAACAAAGAGTGTAGGTAGATACTATATTTATAATAATGCGCTAAGTAAATACAGAATTGCTCTTCTTCAAAGTAAAAGTTTTCATTGTCCTATTCTTCTAAACGGGAGCATTGCATATAAGACGGTATTTATGTATGGTATACATATTAAGCATGTACTGTTTGGTATATGCGTAATGTTTTCTGTTTACTGACCCGAATTCTGGAGAAGATAATAGAAAAACAAATGACGTAGGAAATTTCAGTCACAAAACGAAGGCAACACATACTAAATGAAATTACGCCTAAATTAACCGGAAAAAGATGTATGAATTCAGCTCTTTTGGGTGACACGGAAGGATAAGATGAAGATACTATTTGGGCATCGGCTAGACATACTTAACATACAGTTTGCAGATTTTCCCCTAATGTTTTTTTTCATTTTAGGAACTACTTATACAATGTACATACATGAGTTTCGCATTCAATTTCAAGGATGAACTACAACAGACCCAAACCTGTCACCGAAAACCTTCGATAACAACGCGTGATAAATGACTTTCTCTTGTTAAGGGACCGCTGGCGGTGTTGCTGCTCCAACGATTTACATGTTGTGTTTCTGTTACGCTCACGATAGAGCAGAAAAGATACTAAGCTTTTATCTTTTCTCCGAGCTGGATTATCACATGACAAGAGGTGCATAAGAAAAATGGTTAGACCAGTCAGCTAAACAAGGCTAGCATTTACAAAAAGGAAAAAAAATACTGTAGACACTGTGGGAGGTCAAAATTGTAAATGTAAGGTTTAATTCTTGGAAATACCATCATGCCAGGTCGATTCCCAATGCAGTGATATAATTTATAGCTGACACCAGCAAACTAGAACTTAACCGCCCATTTGTGGGCATTTCTCCAAAGCAATTTTATTTAAACATCAAACTTCAATTTCACAAAAGGTGCTCCTGGTGAAATGAACTAACTTGTGCTTTGGGTTGTGCAAATTTTCTCATTTCCTTAAGGTTATTTACTAGAGTCTTGTCAAGGCTCAACACTGACTTTAATTCGACTGGGAAAATTTTCTTAAACCACTTTTCCCAGTACTGCGCTATGAAGGTGTATTCTCATTATTTGAATTATTGCATATTCTATTCAGCAGTATTTAAATTCATATGGAATATGTGCAAATGTAATGTAAATGTGTTGTACACAAGATTTATATCATGCATCTCACGTTTAATACAGTTTCCTTTGTGAGTTGGAAGCGATGCAATGTTTTCTAATGAGCTTTAGGATTGAGTGACCCTACGTAACCAGCTTTTACTTGTCGTTCGTATTGGGTAGTCATTCACTACGTCATACAACGTCAGCCTGAAGGTGGGCGTATCACGTACATCTATCTCTAATCTCTGTTGGTAGGCAAATTCGCATTTTATGCATTGTTGTTGTGGCTTATGTCCTTTGAATGTGAACTAGCCATAGAATGGAGGTAGAAATGAGCAAAAACACTAGTCATTAAGTACTTTATCATGTCTTTTCCCTGGAATTAGCCGAAAATTAGATATACACAGGGCCGTAGACTTTGGATATACATGAAAGATTTGACGAAGTTTGACTGAGCTGATAAATGTACTCTTGTTGAAACATTTGCACAGTTTTAATATTGATTGACCACACATCAGGAAAGATATAATAAATGTCCAGTAAAAAGCGAGCACGCGTTTCTCTAATAATGTAGATATTGTTTTAAATGTTAACTTGATTAATTTCGAATAAAGCGTCTAATTGAAGGCAAAAAAATTCAGGCTTTTACTATCGTGGTGTTAAGCAGTTTGTGAGGTTAGGTATTAACTATTCATGCTTCATAGAAAGTTCTGTAATTACTACGGTTCATTGTACCCCACTCTTGTATTGTGTAGATTATTCTACCGTCAACAGAGGAAATCGTAAACAATGGTTCATACTGGTTACTCTTACATAGCATATTCTGGAGGCAGAATCATAACCTTCATTTTCGTACCTCATAACATCGTAATAGTGTTCGAGAATTTTTATATATAAAATATCATGCCCATTATCCATTTGGTGGTTTTCAGTATTTCCTACTTAAAACATAGCCGTAAAAATATGTTAGAATAAAGTTTCCCCTTTTGTTTGCATTTGAAATTAAAATCAGTGACTACGACGCTTGCTGCTTTGTTTATATGTATCATAAAGTTGTACTTGCACGATAGTGTAAGAAAACAATTTGCAGATACACTCACTAAGCTCAAGAAATAAAATCCGACCGTATGTAGTGTCCCTAAAGAAACCTCATTGGTGCATCAAACAACCCTTGTCCTTTTGATCCTGTAGATTCCACAACCTCCTGTTTCCTTCCATGTTCCATATGGATTTCCCATGAGAAGCAGCTGGATTGTAGGCAAAGAAAAACTGGTGAAGTGGAATTAGATCTTCAAACTACATATCTTGTTGTACGGCGAGGTAGAACTTTTTTCCTTTTGTAGCTCCCCTTTCTCTCGGAACACCATTATCATCAAAACTACGACCTATCTTGCTTTTCCTCCTCCACCGCCTCCTCAGTATGATGTTAATTCTAACGGTCTCATTTCAACTTAATGTGGTGCAGGAAGTCGCTGTTATTACGCTGTGTATGGTTTTCCCCCACCACAACTTCCACCTTCTTACCTGAAATGACTTTAGTTTTTGTGTTAGCACAAGGTAGGCCAGAAAGCATCTAGTGACATTAGTAATAATAAATGACATGGTAATGCAATTTTCAGTTGAGTGGGCTCCTCTTCCATGAACGGATAGGACGTACTAAAGAACATGCACAATTTGAAACAAGAGCTATTCTCATGGAACACCATAGTAGAAAGCATAGTAAAGACAACCATAGTAGAAAGCGTACAGTGTTTAACATACCTTCATTATTTCGTATATGAAGATATGTCACTTCCAGCGATGAAAGCACCATATGGGAGCTGCCGAAATAAACGCTCGTGCTTTTTCCCCTCATAAAATGATGCATCATATTATATCCCATTGTACCCATTTTCCAGTTTAGACTTACCAATGTGTAAATGTAAATTAAAGTGGTAATAATATGTTTCTTGTGTAGTAAGCTCAGGATCATATAAGGAAGTATTCTGATAGGAAATGAACCGTACCCTACTTTCCTACCCATACATGGAAAGATGTTGTATGATAGGTTAACCCCTAAATTGAGCCGAACGTCTGAATGCAACAATTTTCTCCTACTAGTAACATCCCGTGTTTAAGTGAACAAAACCACAACACGTCGTAGTTGATTTCAGTCAAAAAAAGATGTAATAAATAATGTGAACATTTTAACTGTTGATATTTGTTAACAAATACTCTCACTCAACGTTGCATACTTATTTGCACACTTTCAATCCGGTAAAATATACACTGAATCTTTGAATCAATTAAAGCACTCCATGTGAATTTTCGTTCGAGTGGTTTATAACCATTAACTATAAGCTGAAGCAAATCTAAGGAGAGCTTCCTTAAGCGCATTTTGGATGACATGCCTTCAGTGAGTGTAATAAAATTACTGGAAAGTAGCTACCAAGAAAGCATGTTGCATTCTTCCATTTCCATCTCTTTCCTTCCGGTCCTCTTGAAAGCCTAGAGGTAATGTTCAATCCATCATCGTAACTGTCACACGCAAATAGGTAGTCGTCTTGGCTGTTCTTTCGACTTCATTTTTCCTACTTAAGGTTGAACATATAATGGCGTTACTTACACTTACCTACTTGTCTTCCCTTCTTGGTGTGGGTTGACACATCAAGTCAAGTAACTGGATAGTAAATAATCTCACAGCCAACAAGGAAGAATACTTTTGGAAAAGGATATTGAGCAACTCCCTGCTCCATGTTGCATTATGGAGTCTTTGCAAAACCAATCTTGATGATGAAACTCGCAGGTGGTCCTTTAGCTAGGCTTTGGGGAAAGAGGATTTGATCAGGATGAGATGATATGACCGAAAATGGTGATGCTGAAATGATACACAATAAATACGTGATCCGAAACAATATAGGCGGAAGCATGCCCTTCACACCCACCAATTTACAAAAGAAATTTACTTTGAAAAAGTGTCCTATTTTGAAATATTATTGTTGAAATAAAACGACTTGTGCAAACTCAGCGAAACGAGTATGGTGTAATTTTGAAGACATATATATATGGCTCCTTGTACACTTACCGACGTAAATGTCAATGATAAACTTGTTTACATGCATCATACGTCAAGCTTTCAGCATGCTATTTCAGCAAAAATGTGCATTATGAAATGGCTATGTGCTGTACCAGTGAATTCGACAAAGTAACATTCTTTCATACTCGCACACATTTTCCAATTTTCTGGCGAGCATAGAAAAAATCTAATTTTGTAGTTGAAAAGAATCTTCCCAATCTGCTGACTCAAGTATAAAGTTTATATTTTCGAAGCTCTTCAACAAATATTTGATTTTGTCAATTTATTTATATGAGTTACGAAAATGGAGAAAGCAGAGAAAGGATTCATTGTAATAATAATTTACTACTAGTAAACATTGCGGTTACGTTTGAGCTTACAGCAACACACTAGGCGTTCCACTATTTATCAAGGTTGTTAAAATACGTACAATGGTTAAAATAGCATATGTACCATGTTTTCGATATGTATGAACCAAACAGAAAATCGCAGGGAAAAAGGAAAAAGAAAACAGTTATACGCTCAGCAAGGTAACACTAATGGCCTAAATATTTAAATATATATATATATATATTGAAACGATAAGCATCCTATTTGTTGACCTTACACCATAAAACATTATGAAACAGGGAAATTATTCAAAGCGAATTACCTTCGAAGCGAAGCGAAAGGCCTTGTACTTTCACTTATGTGAACTACTTTATGAGTATTTCAAAATTTTAACGGAAGGGGAAATAAAATATCCAAAATACAGAGTACAGAAGTTGACGTTTGAAAAATGAGACTGAAGAATTTCCGACACGGATCGGATGCTAGTAGATTCGTGTTACAAATTACTAGCCCAAAGGGTCAAATATTTTGCGGTTCTCATCACCACTTATGATGAAACATGT
>JAHZNA010003483.1:0-32306 GCA_027743935.1 Sinodicranocentrus sp. ZH6
GGTCGTATGATCCCGTGAGGAAAGTTAGTAAGTTCATTTTTCATTGTGAAAACTAATCTGTCTTAATCTTATTTGCAAAAGAAAAATGAAGTAGAGCAAATCTACGGAGTCATATGTATCTCAGCTGTACACATGATACAATTTGAATACTAATCCAGCAGCCAAATCTAATATTGGAAGTCTTGATCATTTCAGCTTTCCTGTATGAAGCTTACAGCTTTCCTTTTGACTATTTCAGGTTGTTTTGCGTGAGATAGAGACACGACATTCCACTTAAAGTCCAATCAAAATGAGATTATGGTTATATTGATTATATCAGACCGCGAAACAGATTCTTTGCTGTTTTAGTACAATGTAATGTGTTTAGTTTAGTCATGAAACGATGGGATTTTAATCACCGTGTCGAAATATCGCATAGGTTTGTATTCGTCTTTTCAAAAAATGACTGACTCGCTCGTTATTTCTTACAGAAAACTTTTAACCAGAGCCATTCACATGGGTTTTATGATAAAAATTCTCACAGTACATTTGAAATATTATTTTCAATCTACATTTGTCCTGAATTCGATTCGCAAATTATGATTGTCATGTCGTCTGCAAAACTGTACCACAATTCAATTTTTAACGTGTCTGTGTGACAGAAACATTGATGGTTTACTTAACACTTTAGAGTATCGATGTTGTATCATTTTTCTGCTTGCCATTTAATTTATTCACGACCCATCCATTGTTAAGCGGTGATGTTGACGCGGATTGATAGATTTACTTGAAATATGTATCACGCGGTAAATAAGAGTTGTGAATCCCGTCACTTCATTGTTTACAAAAAGAAGTTATTAAGTATGCGTAGGGAAACGGTTTTTAAAAATGTTGAAAGTAAAACTTAACGAGGTGATATAAATGATTGTACATGTTCGTGTGGCAAGAGTTTTTAAGTTTAAGCTAAAGATTACTCAAACAAGCATATTTCTCCATTGATGAGACAATCTTGAGAAAGTTTAGTCTTGAGGCAACAATTTATGGTGCCATTTACCAAAGCCATTATTCTGTGTACACCGGTGAAAATAAAAATGCTAATCCATTATATTATTATTTGGTAGATTTTTCGTGTAAGCGTCATAAGAGCAATAAAAATGTATGTAAGGGTTCACGAATCAAATAAGGAAATCTTCTTTGGAGGTGAAAATGCAAGGGAAATTGGGTAGGTTAGTTATTCAAAGGCGTCGTTTGCAGGTGTGCCGCGTGATGATTACAATTATGGTAATCTATAGAAATAGAATTGTTACGGTGGTAGGTATAGAAAAAATGTAAGCTTTCCTATGCCTCATCCCAGGTCTTGAATACTCAACCCGGCAAAAAATCTTTTATTAATTATGATGTCCATTATGAATTATAATAGCGTATATCTCACTTAGTCACACTTTATAAGCTCAACTACTTTCATATATGTAAATTCTGAAGCTTCGACAACACCCCAAATAGGCATTTCAAATAAAAAGATAATTTTGTCACACTAATCACCTCCATGAAGCCTTAGTGCATTTCTTGAGTTAAATATAAATCACTGCCAAGAAAGGAGAAATGGGGGAAATGAATGAAAGGAAAATATTTTTCTAGGACACGCTTATTCAGGCATATGGACCAACATCGAGAAAATGGGAGTCATGAACATATATCGTTACTCAAACATGCATGCATTATATTAATAGAAAAAAATCTTCGCATTCGACTAGAATCATAGGCAAATGCGAACGGAGAAAGGAAGATTGTGCGAGTACACTTCTTATTGTTAATACACTTGGACTTTCATTGTTTACTCGTACTCATTCGTACATGCCTCTTCACAAGGAAGTGAGACTAGTGAGATGAAGATGAAAGCTATATTCCAAGAAGTGGGTGCTTGCGATTACTTGGTTTTTATAAATTACTCGTGTATAGCTTCAATAGATGATGTAAACACGTAGGCACTCATTGTGCTAAATAATGTGAAAAAGTTGGCAATGTTTATACATGCATAAAATCTACCTACCGCTTTGTGTGACTTGACTTCATCTGATGAGTTGATAGACTCAAGTTTTCAATTGCAAAAGATGCTAAGAGTAGCTCTATAGGATGTGCATTTAGTAATTTAGGAGGATTGTGATTGTAAATACTGCGATGAATACAAATTAACTTCTTTCTTGCATAGGAAAAGTTTTCTAGGGAATGAAATCCACGAGACATTGCAAACTTGTGACATATAGCTGGCAGGCATGAATGCAATTTTAGGTTTGGTGCGTTTTCTAACTTTGCAATTTTTTTCTTTATCATTGAATGCATCATTATCATCGTTTGTAGGGAATCTGCCCTCGTACGTTTGCATGTTTCATGAACTTGACCTTTTGTATTTTTGCTTGAGTACACACACTGTACTCTGTACTCTGTACTCAACACCATTGGCATCAACAAATTTAGTCTTTAGCTAGGAATGCGACGGATTCATCTTGAATTAGTGGTTTTCGTGAGAGGTTCAACAAAAAAATACGAAAACACGTTCCTTTCTCCTCCTCTTCATTTGACAGATACTCGCTTTACTTTTAGCAATTAATCGTTAAGATGAAAATAAAACTGATCGTGATCATATACAACTCATTAATCATCTCGGAATAATTTCTCAACAGTATACATCGTAGGTTCCTTTGAGGTCATAAAATGTGTGTATACTATACCTCAGTAAAAATGTATTATTGTTTATCAGATCTGATCCAGGGTTGGTCGCAGACTGAACATAAATAGATGCATCACAAAGTACCGAATAATAACTATTATTATAACTGGTTCAACTATTTATGTAGGTATCTGCAAAGGCTTTCATTTTCAATCTTATTGTACGACTGACCACTGCGCACTTGAACATCGATAATGAAATAAAATCCTACAACTTCCTCATCCATAACGTTAAAAAATGATATCTAAGATGACCTAAAAATTCACTTTTAACTTTTTTTCAAACGACCAACCAGCATAATAAAGTACGCAAAAGAAAATCTGCACTTGCAGTTGTAGCACTACCTTTAGATTAGTCATACACTTTATTACTGATTAGTGATAATCAACGGTAAAAACCAGAGGGTAGTAATGTGTGACCTTTCCTTTTTCCCATCCTCAACTCACTGAGATAGCATTTCATTCTCCGTCTTATCAATCAGGATCTCATCAGAAATTTCAATTAGTAAAGTAATTGTGATAGATACATCTTTTTTATCATTTCTGTAGCTTCTCGGTTTAGCTTCGATTTGAATTGTATTTAAACGGTTTGTGAATTCATACATACCCATTTATCGGTCTAGTGAATGTGTAAGTTAGTAACCGTATAATGCAGAAAGTTGCAATCTGTAGTGTTATGCGATGTGAGGGTTGATATCCATATTCATATTCATTCATCGAATACATATTCATATGCACTTTTTTATCATTGCAATTTTTCAGCACTTTCTTTGCTTACGCATTGTAACATCTTTCGAGTAAGGGGTGTAATAAGAAGGGCTACTACAGTTGAAATTATTAGTGGTAAGGAAAAAAGTAGAAAATTCAATCTACCGTCAAAAAACTAGTTTTCTCTCTCGAAACTTTTATATATTTTTTCAAACTGTTTTTTTCTGTCTTGCCAAGTTGAAGAAGATTTGGTACACCAGGAGGTGGCTTAATTATGATTGTTCTAGATTTTCGAGCTATAGTATTGCATTATTACGTTGGTTTTAGAAAGGCAAGCAAAGGCATATAGATGTACCTGGAGTTATAAATGCTCAACTTGTAGAAATTTTTGACAACTTTTATTTCATTTATTTTTGTGATAATGAGCAACTTTTTCTACCTAGAATTATACACACACATGCTGAAAACAAAGATCGCAGTAATTCGTTTCATTTCCCTTTCTACACCATGTCGTTCATGTAGTTTTTTACACAATTTGGATGGAAAGTAAAAGATGATGAACTAGCATTTGTTGAATACCTCATATTATATTACATATTTAAGAATGTGGAGCTATAGAAAACCTGAGGGGTTCAGTTCTGTTTCAGTCATTATCTTAATTATAATTGTGACTTCGACGCTCTGCTAGAAGATACAGCATTTTTTTTCAGTGAAAGAAATAATTAGCTACGCTCACCAACCTGTATAATAGGCGAAGTATTATCACGTTATCATCTTCTTGTCTCATGACACTTTTACTTACCTGAGCTCTTTGCTCATGACGGGGTTTCTTTAATGTAACATAGTGTGAACTTGTACATCTTAGACAAGACTTAGGTTCATGGTTTCGCTTGGAATATTTAATATTAATTTTTAGTAGTTGATATAATCAGTTATTACGGTTATGCTTATGAACTAAGCCGTGTTTTATACGTGTGATTGTTTTTACTCTTTTCAGGCTCTCTGTGTTCCGGAGGCGTTGTGCCGGCAGAACCATGCTCCTCAGACGTAGATTGTTGTTTATACTCTTTCTAATTTCCTCATTACAGGTGAGAATTTCCCTCTTTAAAATTAATGCACATTTTTGCTCAGTAAGTCAGTAAAACCCGACAATTTGATTTACGATGAGACTAAAGTTGTAAACAATGTGTGTTGCGTGTGCTGGTCTCTTGGCGTTGTCGGTAAATTAGATTTTAATCGAAAGCCAGGAAGCGGATACGTTGACTGACACCACGGGAATTTAAACGGTGACTCAAGATGCATGCAACACATATTTTAACGAACCTTAGATATTTTAATTTTATATGTGCCAGAAAATGTTTGTTTTTGTTCGTAAGATGCAAAGTTAGCAGCCTTTTCTACTGGTTAATTTGACAGTTTCATGAGAGGCACGTTCCTTTAAGTAAGAACACAATGAGTGACAAGTGCAGTTGAAGTCAGCGGTCGTGGTGGTATTGTTTGCTCAAGTCGATCCTTTTAATTCATGTCTTCCATTTAAATCATGAACAGCACAGTCATGTATGAAATAAAATGAGGTCATCGGTTTTCACTTTTCTTTCACTATGCAAACTTACTTAACCATAATGTCATTGCCTTTACCACATTGAAATCCAGAAGTCTGTCGAAATGTCATGTTTGTCACGAAATTTTTTGGCCGTAGGACAAGCCTTCACTAATTTTCACATTCATGGATTGGTCAACTTTTCCTTCTGAACGTCATTCAAGTTAATTAGTATCAAGTAATTGTACATCACATATATGGGGACACAGGTATGAGGTTTTACAAAGTCCGACATGCTAAGGTTTTTGACAACAACGGTACTTGTGAATGAAAGTGACATTATGACCTGCGAAAGTACGTGAGGCTGAATACTCATGATAATAATTCCATATCAAAATTTTTGTTGCATTCTCACGGAAATAGGCGTTTTTCTGTTATCAATTTTCACTTTCCATAATGTGATTAGAGGAGAAAAAATGTTTGAGTCACATCAATGCACACGGACGAGATGTGAGTTTTGTTTGGGAAAAGTGATGTTGCAGTAATTTAGGCAATTACCATTGTCCTTATAAACCATCTTCCTTTTTCTCTTGTGTTTGAAAACTCTACCTTGGTGAATTATCTATTCATTTTACTTTTCCGTTGACTGACGGACTGTCCATCACGCATGAATACAGTTTTCGTGTCCATCTTTCATGCGAACCTCTGACAATGAGTGCGCGTTGAGGAACATCACATAGGATGATATATATGGTGTTGACGTATAACTTGGCAAACTTATTTCTTAAGCAAACTAACAACTTACCTGTCAGCAGTCATGATAGTGACATGCGACATATGGTATGTTTACGGTTTGTTTGTAACGCATCGAACAAGTTTGAATTGCTTGAATTCGAATTCAGGAATTGTGGTCAGCGCCAATTTTTTTTAAATAGAACTAATCAAATTATAAGAGCCATGTACGCGTTTACTCAGGATGAAAGTTTTTTATTTTTAAATTCTGGACTTAATTTAAAGCCGTTTCCGTGCAAGGGTAGAAAAACAATATACTCAACGATGGTATAGGATGGCTATCTTAACATTTATGGGTTCGACTAAAACATTTGAAAAATTGTGAAAGTCTAGACACGGGTACATATATTTTCATCTAGGTATGTAATGTAAGTATATTGATTATTATTGATTAATAGAAGCATACAATGTGTCGATGTCGCTTCATTTTAACATCCAAATAAGTCCAGCTTACTCTTTAGAACAGTAGGTACTTTTTTCCTTTGCACNATACAATGTGTCGATGTCGCTTCATTTTAACATCCAAATAAGTCCAGCTTACTCTTTAGAACAGTAGGTACTTTTTTCCTTTGCACATGAACGTTATTGGAAAATGTAAAGTAGAAAATACTACAGAGGGATGCCTAGGTTAGCGTTTATCTTGTATATGTAGGAATGATCTATAATTTCATCAACTTCCTCATTAAGAAGTTAAGAAGGATAGTAAGAATTATAAGAAGAAGACAATAAAGATAAAAATGGCTGCATTTTGCCTTGTAAATTACATCAATTCGTACATCACTTGATCGGGATATCCATAAATAACTCCAATGTACCTCCTAATTTACATGAAAGCTGATGAGCTGATTGTTCAATCATTTTAAATTGATACTTGATGAGGATATGGTGTGGGAGTAATAGTTTCGGAAATGATTACGGCGTAGATTTTGCAATGAAATTCATACTACCGTTAAAGCTCCATCTTTTATAATAAGCATTGCGGGACACATCATTCTACTTAATTTATTCACCCGCTTAAAATGAAATATTTTAGTTAATATTAGGAATATGTAAATATTTACAAAAGCAGAACACATCGTTCGTTAGAAAACTTGTTAGTATAAATATGTAGAGCTCGCGTAACTAGTAAATAATCTTTTTAACCTGCGACAGAGTCCATCCTCAGCGATTGTTCTACAGAAGCCTAAGAAGGCACACATAAGCGTTCCTCAACACACTTAAAAAGTAGATCGACCTTAACAGTTTGGGTTTGCTTGCATGATTACATGGTGTTATTGCAGCTTGATAATCACGTTTTTACAACGAGAAGAAAATGTAGCATGCAACTATTGCCAACAATGTTCTTTGCCTATTGTACCGAACCTACGAACATAATAAAAATGGCAATTGTACAAGTCAATAAATTACACACATATTCAAGTTTGAAACGCACAACATGTTAAGGCAGCTTACATCTTCCCGTGGTATGCGTACAAAATAACGATTTTCAAATTCTTCTAAGTCAACCTTTGTTTTGCGCTAAACAACTTTAATGCTGACTGAATCATAGATGACCTAATCTAAACTATACTTATGACCTAACTTTTTGCATTAACTGAATTGACAAGATTACACTTAAAATATTTTGACAGAGTACCCAAACAGAATTTTCAGAGCGCCATGCTCAGACTTAAAATCAGGGATAAAATAAAAGTGAAACCGGTAGTTGACTACCTATTTCAACAAGTGCATAAAAATAAAATTGAAGAATGAGTAACTCAATTGTCATTTTTAAGCGTGGAATTTAAGCATTTTATAAATGGCAATTTACCTGATGGATAGCAAATACTGTCGGTCTGCCTGTCAACTCTACTGTGCATATCTTTTACTTAAGAATGCAAACGCATTTTCTTCAAATCCGTCGAAATAAGAATACACATGTCAAAAACAGTCATAGACTTCAAAATGTAAAAAAAAAGTACAACCGAGAAAAAAAACTTTCATTGTTATTACTACCAGAGCGATCAACATTGCTGTAAACCCTACAAAGTTTTCTATTTGTACACAGTTTATCTGTGAATGAGGTTCGAGATATGAATACAAATTGAAAACGATCATCGCATGGTATGCATGCATTAACCAAGTCTATTTGTAGTTATTGTCATCATCACTTCACATGTACTGCTTACACTGTTGAGACTCTACGTTTCACCAGCAGCAAAAAGCAAGTCAACTCTTTCATTACACAGCAGCCTTTTTTATTCTTTCCGGACGTACAAAGATCATGCACTTGATAATATGCAACGTTTCAGAAAGAATGATGATAAACAATTCATAAAAAGTAAGTGTAATGCTGCCTCTATTCAAAAAATGTTTGTTTGATTTTGAAATGCATTCATTTCCCAGAAAGCGAAGAGAGAATGCAAGATGAAGTGAAGTGAGCTAGTGAGCCTTAGGGATAATTGTATGAGTACGTCACTCACATCTAGTCAGTCATAGTCAGTATTAATATGAAAGCAAGAATCTAAGTAGGTATTTCATTCTTCTGACCAACCGTCAAGTATATTCCCATGATTTGCTTTTCTCAAGAATAAAATCTCAGAGACGATGATAATGATGCTTCATACACGAACAAGCTGTTGGAAAAAAGGCACCTGTTCTCTAAGCCGACAGATTTATTTGTACTTTATATCATCACAGCACAACACCAGTTCAGCGTGGATGAGGGAAAAGTAATGTGTCTGTTTGATGGTAATATGCATAATATATGTATATACATTAATAATCTACATGTCTACTAGACCCTGTATACAAAAGTTTGTGTGAGAGTAAGGGAGAAGGAGAAGAAGGATGTAAGATGCGTAATTGACAAAGACTGGGTTACCAACGACAAGGTGAAGGGGAATGTAGGTCAGCAGCTTATGCATTTTGTTTGTGGCATTAGTATGTATTATTGTGCATACATTCGTTTTCGAAAAGTGTACAAGCAGGCTTTCAACTGACAAATCTTCATTCCATCTAATATCCATTATTGTGATGTCTAAAAATCCTAGTATGCATTTTAAGGCACAGCTTATACATAATTTCAATCTTCATTTCGGTTTTAACCATACAGGTTTCGGAGCCAAGACAAGCCCCTATCGCCCAGCCTGTAAGTAAGGGCTGAGCTGTGAATGAGAAGAACAGCCATTAGACAGATTGCTTTAAAAGGAGTTTACAGGCGAGGTGCATTTTTGTCAGATCTCTCTTTCTTTCATACCAAATGACGAATCGTAATTTCCTTAAGGAAGTACATAATTGTCTTGATATGCAGTATGCATTACTCCACCACCGTCCTCATCATCGACAAGTATCATGTTGTCTGTATGTCTTTTTTACGTTAACTGAGCTACTCAAGATTTTTCGTGCTGTGTGGTGCACCAAATTCAATTACACTAGGTTATTGGTATATTCGAATTCGAAGATGAAAGAAAACGAGTCAGTCGCCCTAAAATGGTCCCATACCATAAATATCTTGATTCAACGCACTCACACTGCGCATCGAAATTTTAAAGTTTGAATCTCATGCAGAGCATGGTAAGGTAAAATTTCATGCCACTTCGTTATCAGTGGTTTTGCATACACTCATTATCAATGAAAGGTTTACTCTGGCTTAAGGTATTTTATCAAGACTACTGCTCTGAATTATGTTTTAATTTTTATACAAATCAACTGCTCCTAGGTGGAATGCATCAAAGTGCATAGGAAAACGAATACGCTCAAGGGGACTGTGTGAATGCATTCTTTTCTAATAATATTCATCAATTAAGCAGAACATGAACTTTTCTTACATCCCATTGCCAGAGAAATGCTAGGGGTGACTTGAAGAAGAATAGCATGATTCATGAAGAAAATGAATTCCATATAGGAGATATATCAACCGTACATGTATTGTATGAAGAAATTAAATAAACAGGTTGTCGTGTCATGAAGCCAACCCAACACCTGTTGTGCTCTCCTTTCTACTCTCTGTAGCCCAGTAAAACATATTTAATTTTCAAGAGAGGTTTATTGGTTATGGAAATCTTTCATATTTTTACGACCCAGAAAGGGTTTGAAGTATCTACAAAATTATGCAAGTGAACAACCACCTGGGATGAAAGGCATTTTAAGCTAATAAATTATGTTAAAAAGTCTCATTTACTGGGAGCTGAATAGGTGGTCGACTGAATGAAAGTTACGAGGTAAGAGTTGACCTTTCAACTTTAATTAAGATGAGAACCGTTATCCAGTCAAATTACAGAACAGTTTGGTGTGTAATGTGTATACGACATTTGGGTCAGTGTTACATAAACGTGTTAAAATGTTTGCAACTTATTTTTGAACTGGAGTCAGCTTGATCATTGAAGAGAGTAAATTGTGATTCGTCATGTATTATTCTGCACAATAAAGTATAAGGCAAGAAGCATTAACATGAACTAAGGTGACATGAAGGTACTTCTTTGAAAAGTCTATTCATACAAAAACTGGAATTCTTCAACATTTTTGTAAGTTCATGAATACAAATCTTGATTTACTTGTAAAAGTTTGAATGAATTACGTGAATCCCGTTAGATTTGTAACCCAGTCTTGGTGGGTGAGTGCTGAATAACCAGTTACCTAGTTATATTATGCCACCTTTTGTAAAAGGAACCTTTGATATATCTCGTTGTCTGACATCACACCATGAAATAGATATTACCTGCATGACACTACTGACATTAGTAAGTAAGTAAAGTCAAGAGTCAGGCTTTCTACTGAAGAATTTTTCTGTTACATTGTAGCATCTCGTTGCTTACCACATACCTATATAATATTTTTGTTGACACCAGAAAATATCTAGTGCGGGTCTCATGTGTATATATGATATCATTATCTCAGACACAACAGAAATAACAATTCATTATCAATTTATTTAATGGACAGGAGGTTTCATATCTTCTAGGACTTAGAAACGGGATCCTTTCAATTGTGAATTTAGGCGATGGGGTTTCCATTTCGGAGCAACGAAAGCTTTCCTAAAGTTTTACAGAGAATTAGCCTATATAGAGATGCGTTCTTTAGAATTTGTGCAGCTAGGAATATTTTTAGCTTTTCATATAATAAAGGAAATCGAATGCTCCACTAATCCTATAATATGTTATCCTTCTTTAGAATTTAAACCTGATAACATACATAACACATAAACTGAGAAATTTCAAACGATTTCTCAACAATTGTCCATCTCACTTATATTTTGAGACAAAATAAACCCACAAACTGGCAAGCACGGTAGTTCTTATGATTTACTTGATGATTTTAAAGATTTGTTCTCAATTAAGCCGAATCCATCCCGTGCTCGACCTCCCTCTGTAGTTAAATTGTACCGATTACTTCTATATTTGGCACTGTTGGATATTACCGCGTATATCTTTCGGTGTCGATTTATTTCAGTCTTACAATACCTCGTAAAATTGCAATCATTGTTATTCTTCTGACAGGTGAGTGCAGAACACCCAAGTACAAATCCGTGCACAATATATATCAACTAGTAAAGTACCCCGTGGATGGAGATGCGTCTAAATCTCCATTGCACTCTTCATTATTACATACCTTTGCTGTGATCATCTTCGTTAATAATTTCAATTTCTGCCTCGCACTTCAACAAAAAATACAGTCTGCTTAGTCTGCTAATGTCATATATTAAGTCACATTATCTTTAGGTGTAAAATGCATAAAATAGGTACGGCTCAGTATCCTTTGAAAATATAAGTTATTAGTCTTGTGTATTGGATTTATAAGAGAAAATGAATGCTCACTGTGCAAATGCAGGAGTTCCTTTCTTCTGTTTGAATAGAATTGGACTCGGTCTTTTGTGGTGGATTTGGCACAGTTTGCTTTAGCTTGTTTGCCATTGTTGTGCCTTTTTTTTCCAAGTAGTCTCATTTCGGCCCATTCAAAAGTAAATAAAGAAGGATGACAGAGAAGACTTGCTAGAGCTTCGTCTTTATATTTCTCGTCATTCTCATTTCACTCGAACATCTATATTCAGCTGTCCGCCGCCCTGCTGGTGAAGATAGCCATAGGCATAGCCCTTCCGTTTGCAAGTGTGCACCCTCACCAAAAATATATTATATGAATATTTTTCAATTCAATTCATGCCTTACATATTGTAGATGATTTAATGAGTGACAATATGTATGCGTATTTACAGATGAAAAATAAATTAAAGACAATTTTTTTGCTTCAGGACAACACAATATATTTTTGGTGTTAAATATGAATGAATCGCTGCAAAATAGTGAATGTCCGTACAGATATTGGTGATTCTTGACACTATCTCAGATTGCAACGAATACTTGTCACTCTTAGCTCTCCCATGTTCAAAATGTTTTTGATAAGATGACAATTCATAGTAATTTTGTTTAATCGCTGTCAGTTTCAGATCATCCTCAATCATCACAGATGTTAAAATATAAATATGAGAAAATCTTTTTTTCCATATTTAGAAGGACAATAGTGAAATGTGCCATGCTTTCTCTTCTTCGGTGCACTAATTTGCATATCACTTTACTCGAAGGGAAATTTTGTTGGATGCACATGGTGTTTGTTGAATTTGTGCAATCCAACAATAGAAATTAAGCGTCACATTACGCTGAGCAAAAAGTGGAGTAGATTGAGAACTGAGATTAAAAATAGATTATGAGATGTATACAAGAAATAATCTTTATAACTAACGTATTTAATGATTGTTCATCTTTGATTCAAATGAAACTAGTGACTGCAATGACGTAGGATTGTATTGTCTGTTCGAATACATTTATTTATAAATCAGAACTGCAGATTAGCCTGCACAATAAGTCTTTCACATTTCGGTTTTAACTAACAATATAACTTGCTTGACAATGACTAAGAACAAAAAGCAATGTAGAGTTGGCATGCTACATGTAACTAGACAGAAGATGGATGTTTTATGATTTTGAAAAATCAATCTTTAATCTTACTTTCAAATCACACAGACATATCAACCACAATTTCTGATGCAGTCGTGACGATCGAATCTATCGATGTCCAGCCAGCCTATAGCTATTTACCTACATAGTTGCCAAACCCCAAGTGTCCCCAAGTCATTCGTTTAGCCTTTAGAAAGTACTTCGACAGCACTCAAAACTGTGAAAAAGGCATTACCAGTTATGCTTTTATGTTATATTTATAGAATAGTCGTAGTAAGGCACCTACGGCTTAGCTAGCATATACAATAAATTGCAAGATAGAAGTGCCAGAACATGACCATGAAAAATGATTTAGTTTAAACAAACGAATGACAAAGATTATTTTGACCACAGGAATGATTAATGAGTCTCACACTGATGGCGATAATTTTATACATAATGGGAAGCGTGCCGGGTGACTTAGATTTCATTCAGACTCCTTTTCTTTCTTCTGTGAAGCTGATATATTAGCGAAGGACAGAATTTGTAAATTAAAATAGGACGGAACTACAAGCGACATTTATTTATTATTTACAGCGTATGCATGATAGTGGTTAAATATAATATGAATAAGAGCAAATTCACTCCTTATACATCAGCGTCAAGTTAATATTTTGGTTGTTTGATGATTTACAGCTGTCACGCTGCGACAATAATGAAGTACCAGCTGAACATCGAGCTGTAAGTGGGGAATCTTTTGAAAAGCGACAAGGAATGGCTATTGAAGATATCCCGGATCAGTTGGCAATGGAGTCTGAACACCATGACCAAATTGCTGTTGAATCGGGACATAAAGACCAAATGGCTGTAGAGTCATATCCAAATGTAGTGCCAATACCTGTTGCAATGCCAGGAGCTCCAAATCAAGTTATTCTACCTGTACCACCAGGTTTCAACCCATCTCAAGCACCCCCACATCATCATGGACATGGTCCTATTGGAATGAGAATTCCACCACCTCCTCAGGGTATGTATTATGACGACAAGCATATGCATGTAATAACTTCTTCAATGTGATTATAAACTTCCGTATTTTGCTCAAGTAGGACCACATGGACAATTCACTCAGCATCACCAATCGCATTTACCTCCTCCACCACATTTCCAACATGGTCAACGATTCCCTCCACATCCTCAAGCCCTTCAACATGGTCCACCTACCCATTTTCATCAACCACCTCATTATCCACCACAACATTTCCAGCAGCAACAACAACAGAACCAACCGTCATCGAAAGAACAGCAAATGTTTCAGCATATTCAGCAAGCCCTGCCTACAAACGCCGGGGAAGTTGTTGTCCAAAAAGCACATGAAGTTAACGCAGGACAAGAGCTACCAAATCTTTCGATCAACTCAGCCCCAAGCCAACAACACCTAATGCAATCTTTCCATGGAGGAGCATCTGGTGAAAGACTTAACCAGCATCATCATAATTATCAACCTGATGGTCTCGTTCCTCCTCCACCACCTCAACCCCCACATGGAAGATTCCATAGCCATGAACGGGATCGTATTCCTCCTCCAAAGCAATCTTATCACTCAGGCGAAATTACTAAAAATATCTTAAGGGAATTGTTTGAACGAAAACCCAACTTCAGCAAGGAGAGACCCAACGGGGGATTTTTTGGCCCACCACCCCCGCCACCTGGACCTGGTCATCCTAAAGTTATGAGCCGACCACAAGTTCGACCTCCTCCTAGACCAGCTCCACCAAGTGGGGGACTCTTTACTCATGGAAAAGAAGCTGCTTTGTCTACAAATGACTTGAATGCTGAGGGAGGAGAAATCGGACCGCTGATTCAATACGGTGAACCAGGAAATGGTGCCAACGCTGGTGGTGCATGGCCTAATGGTCCTGATGTAGACATGCCCAAAATTGTCTCACTTGAGGTTAAGTGCGAGAGGAGCGTAATGAGAGTATTTGTTGCTTTTGATAAACCCTTTCATGGAGTCATTTTCTCAAAGGTTTGTTTATGCTTAATGTACATTTTGTCTATCTCATCATGTATTCCCTTGAACTGTCTTATTTGATGATGTTTCAAATAATTTAAAATAGAATAAATGTATTAATTTCAAGACTGGTAATATCTACATCTCTTTCTTTTTTAAAATTTAGGTTGGAAAAGGACCATGGGCTTCTGAAGTATCGGGTCTCGTCAAGATTGGTCAAACAATGACAATGGTACTAGCAATCAAGGACGATGACAATAAGTTCGACATGATGGTTCGTAATTGTTTGGCTCATGACGGAAATCGTGCACCAATTCAATTGGTTGACCAGTGGGGTTGTATCACCAGACCGAAACTTATGTCTCGGTTTACGAAAATCAAAAACTTTGGAGCATCTGCAACGGTTCTTTCGTATGCCCACTTCCAGGCATTTAAATTCCCTGATAGCATGGAAGTACACTTCCAATGTACTATTCAAATCTGTCGTCATCAATGTCCAGAACAGTGTTCGCAACCTGGTGGACCAGGAGGATATGTTGGAAAATCTGGAATACCAGCAACTGATAGAGAGGAATCGGCTGCCAGGAGAAAAAGACGTGCAGCAACTTTCAATGACACAACTACTATTCATGATGGTTTGGATGATGATGACTCGGAAATTTTCGAGTACGCCACAACTTTCAAGGCTGAGCTAGACAAAAACGAAGATATAGGTCTTAACCGTGTTATAACCGTAGTTACCCCAGATGACTTAGACTCTGTTTCAAAGAGTGCTGGCCCTGATGAAGCAGTTCCAGTTATTGAGTCTGCCAATAGTGACATTGTTTGCATGTCTACTATTGGATTTGCATCCATGCTGGTGTTACTTATTGGTCTTCTACTCGTGGCGTGTGTTGTTTCCGCTGTCATTGTTCTCAGGAGACCATTAGCGATGCGACCACGGAAAGCGTTCTAAAGATTATGTCGGACAGTCATACATGATAAAGTTTTTGTAAAATGCTTTAAAATATGGACTGGTTTTGTACTGAGAAATTTGAAGCCATTTCATATCATTAGTTTATTTTAAGTACTCATATATTCGAATACATTATGTTGTACAGACTATTCGTGAAGAAATAGTCGGTACTTAATGCAATATACTTGACCTTGATTAGACATTATTCAAGGTGGTAATTTACACTACTTACCAGTAATGTCTACCACCGGCAGACACAGAAATACCCCTATAATAAGATGCAGACGAACCTGACTCCGCATCTTTGAAACAGCTAAGCTGATACGACCAGTGGCCAAATATAAATTTATCGTACATGATAAATCCCCAAGTTTATACGTTAATTATTGCAGGAAAAGCAATGATGATGAGTATTTTTGTACGATGTCACTTTTTTTAATTTTATGCTTTTTATTTTCTTCGTCAAACGTATTTAATGTTAGAAACCCCAATTTTTGGAGGTCAATGTCTGTACTTTATAGTTACGGAATGCTGTACAGTAGAGAAAGTATGCAGTAATTGCATAGTTGCCAATTGGATCAGGACAGTTTTCGGCAAAATAAGACATCAGACTATCTTCGATTGAAAAGAATGTGTTTCTAAAAGCTCAAACCAATGCATAACTACTAAAACGTGTCGTGTTTATTTTTTTACAATTAAAATATTGAGTATGATATGAATTTTCTAGTAGTTACTATAATATGTATTTAGGTCGATGTGGGTGATTTAGGAATTACTTAAAAAGTATAAAATATGTATGCAATAATTTAATGTTTTAATTTTATAGAAAGTCTTTGTATAATTTCAGCTTGGCAAGGTGGAAATTTAAGTTTTTCAATGCACTTATTAGCTGACCAGTGAAGTGACCAGTAAATTTCTTGTGGGTGGGCATGCACATAATGTGTACTACCAAGTATTTATTTGTATTTATGTAATCTTAATTTCAGTTGGTCCTGCACATGTATTATAAACAGCAAGTGGAAGCAAAAGTAGGAAAAATATAGAAGAAAATACCGAATACCAAAAATAAAAATTGAAGCAGTAAATTACTGATTAATTTTTTAAGACGTTGGTATTTATTGAGTTAATGATTCTGTATGTTACTTTAACTTTGTTTAAACCTGTTGAGTGTTTGTTTCCATTTTGTGTTGATAGTTTAGCTCACTACAATACAGTGTATGTACTACTAACCCAACCTAAGAAAATGTTTTACTTGTTAAGTATAATCTGTAAATCTGTACGTTTACTGAAATGCACTTGGTTGTATGGTTCCAATTCCAATTGGGTGACATGTAAATGCTCATCGTAGGATTTTCCCAATAAAACATTAAATAAAAACGATTTCTGTAATTTTCTTTTATTTTATTTAAAAGCCCTATTTAAACTCCAATGCTTTATTAAGGCTGGAGGAGAAAATGATTAAACTGACAACTGAACGATTCTATTCATGCGACATTTGCTTGCATTACAGATTTATTAAACCTTTGTATTTTAATCACAAATGAAATGGACGGCCCAACAAAAACAATCTTTCTAAAAAAACGGCTTTTAATGCATTTGGCAACATCAACATTTTCTGAAAAATTATATTTTATTGGTTAATTTCATTAGTACAAAAGTACTTCAGAATTGTAGTCAGATATTGATGCGTACATATGCGTATGTCTGTTTTCTATTGAAGTATTGATTGGGTGGGGGTATTTAGTCAGATGTTCAAAGGTAGAAAACAAAGCATACTCCCTGACAGTAAATATTTTGGAAGTACAAATAATATTCAGTTTATTCTTTCAAGGATATTTGTTCGTGAATATTTAACATCGGGTCGGGGCAGCTGGAACAATGATTATTTAAATTTTGAAAGACGATTCAAGCAAAAAAGCAGTTTACTTTCACTTACACAGAAAAGGATATTTGGCAAGCATCGCATTTTCTCTCTCGCGACTTCCATATTGGTAATTCGATTTGTTAATATGCATCTATAGCATAGCCTGTCAATTGTAAGTTACGTCGTTGTGTTTTGTGTTGCGATTTGTCTAGTCCCTTCCTCTCCCAAAGTTAGTATTACCATAAGTACGTCATGATGGGTAAGGAATGGAGATGCTCTTTGATCTTTAATTGAGAAGAATGTTTACTTCTAGAAAATAACAAGTACATATGGAATGGAATTTCCGCATTTAAAGGAATTTATTACGTCAGTAGTCTGATTACATCAAAATCGGAACCACATTATGAAAATAAAGTGGGAATGAAGACTATGTTGTACCAGAAATCAGCGACATACTTCTTACTCTGTTACAATTTACAATGACGAGTAGATTGAATTCAGAATATTCAGATAGTAGATAGATTATAGAACAAGATGTGACACTCCCATGCTGAGTATATACGAGACCTTTATAGTATTTATGTATGAACTTTCGTTAACAAAAATTTCACCTCGGTGACATTCATGTACCTATGTGGTTGGAGATTTCAGCCACATTTCTACTCACGTCACAAAAAAATCAAGGTATGATTTCAGAGAATGAATTTTAACAATGCCGGTAGCTCGAGGAAGAAGAGAACAACTTGTGGTTTGATGACTATGCTCAGCTTAATGATTCAATTACCATAAAACATAAATTACAATTCAAGAGTGTACGTTTGCTCATACAATAATTACAATAATTTTTTTTGAATATTGATTATGATTTTTATCGATTAGAGATCAAGGAAAACATTTAATGGTCATTTATTAATGTTTACAATACTCATTCATGGGCAATTTTATATAAATTTTGGGACCATTTTCACCTAATTGCTCCCAGTGCAGCGATCCTAAAGATCATTTTGGTACTTGAAAGTGGAGTTAGCCCTTCGTCTTCGCTAAAAGGGTAAAACAATTTAAGCACAGTTTAAATGCAATGAAACAATGTACAGCAATTTAAAAAATATTTGCATATTGGAATCCTATATGCTTTTTACGATAAGATAATCAAGACATGTAAAGCAAATCACGTTCAGTCGACGTAAGATTAATTCATTTTACTTTTACGCGAATGGTTTGAGCAGTGAATAAGCTAATTTAACAGCATTATTTAAAATGCTTTGTACGCACCTTGTTCAAGAGAACCTGAGAGAACCTACAAATGTTTGCTTCGGACTGAATGCAGTATACACAGATTTATCATTGTTGGATTTAACGTTAATAGTATTCCTATGAATTGGACTCATCTTTCAAGTAAGAAAAAGTGCCGTTGCTTTTCATCCATCGTGCATCTTCATCCCTCCACACACAAAGCATGTATGAGTAGATTAGAAAAGATTCTTATGTTTATATTTATATGTTATATGGTCTAGTTCCCTTTATTTTATTCAACTTCTTCCTACCTAGTTTTCGGCTCTCTAAAGCCAAAGCCTATCCTAATGTCCGTAATCACGTCGTCGTGATACGCAGCACCGTGAGCCATACCATACCACCACAACCAACCCTTTATCTACCTTTTCTCTGGTGCGGGCAGACATTTACCATTTAACCACTGCCTTACATTCTTCGGGGATTGCATACCTGTGCTCTTTTATATTTTAGATTACACACTGCATCATCTTGTTTGCATGTACATTTTACGCATCATGTAGATACATAATGCACACATAGAATAATCAAATTGAATGCTTTTTGCTGTTACTTACTTACACTACTCGAAAGTTTGTTCACTGGCTTATTACCTGCTTTTTCTTTTCCATTATGGCTATTCTTTATGCGCATACCTAGCACAACAGATCACAACTCATCCGAATTTGTAAATGCTTTAACTCCTCTTCATATCACAGGCGTTCGTATCACATGCAACAGGTGAAGTTACCTTCAAAGGGTAACTAACACTTCTGTGAGCAACCAAAAGCCCAAAGATTAATTGTGAATATGGATGCCTGTCTTGAACAATATCCTTGTATCTGTGTAAGTTGATTCTTCCTGGGACTGTAATACGTAGTTGGAATCTTTTACGCGTTCATTTCATTCAGATATTCGAATACTACGCACCCATACCTCTACTCCTGCATATTTGTATATAATCTTCTCCGATATCACATCATTTCGGCCAAGATATTAACACCAACAGCGAGCATACCATCATCATATTCCATTGTATGATGGTTAGGTATATTCATTATATTACATTCTTTAAAGTTTCAGTAAGGTATGGTATAATATAATGTAGCCAAGAATGAGAAGTGAGTTGACGGTAGGGCTGCACAGAGATGAAGCATGAGTTATCTCGTCCTGCTTGCTTGAAATCATAAGAGACTCTTTGCGTCGGTGCCACATTACTTACATCCCCCGTCTTTTGACATTTATCACACATCCCCGTCAAACAGTGGAAAGTGTGTCTCAGTCGGTAAACAAGAATACAGAAATAATCCAAGAAAAGGAGTGTAGTGATCGTTCAGCTGCGCCAGATTAGACGTTCCCAGAAGAAGCATCACCAATCAGGTACATTGCTGGGGTTGCATTGTATCATACCGACAGGATTGTTATCCTATGAATTTTATATACTCAGGTAGTGAACTGGAAAAACGCTAACCTAGATAAAGCTGGCTAACGGGATATCCATTGAGAGAAAGAGAAAATCAGTCCCCAAGGACCATCTACAAAAATAGATTCTAAAATAATGTATTTGTCAGGTGCTAAGTAATTTATGGAAAATTAGAGAGTTCCTTTAACAAACTTGTCCCCGTGTGGTTTAGCATATTCCTTCATTTCTAAAATAAACGCAAGTGACTCAAACTCGTTCGTTACAGCACACAGAATTTATGTTTTCTCCGAAAAATCAAGAAGACATCAGAATGAATTACTGAAAACAAACTTGTTTTATTTTTGAGTAATTGACATAGTAAATAGTGATTCAGTGCGTTTAATCCGAATTCAACATCAAACTTTGTGATAAAATAGTCTAGGGAGCTCGATGAACCCTGCATGCGTGTGTGTGGCTTTTACAGAGTAAAACAGGTGAAACATAAAAATACCACCTAATATGATTCCCGTCTATGCACGTAAGAATGTATCTTTATGATCTTGGTTGATTCATTTACAGTTTTTTATACAGTGCCACAGCAAACTATCTGATAAATTGGCAAAAACAAGATCTACTGCTCTGCGAGACGTTCCGTTGGATTTTACGCCATACCTGTATTGTTGCAAATGTGCTGAATGCACGTAAAGGTTGTGGGTCTGAACTGAAAACAAGTTTAGATTAAAGCCTGACGGAGCTGGGGACTCGATGCGGAAATTTTCACAAGAGTCGCGCTACACCAAGATTGACCCTTTTGGCTATAGACACTCCGAATATTGCCTATTTTGACAATGTTCAGTACGATCGGCTGATATAAATTTTGTTTCTAAAATATCAACAAACTCTGAATCCGACGTATAAATGTATTAGAAACTGTTTTTGGAATCTCAGTTTAAAATGTGCTGATAAAAGTGGAACAATTGAGTGAAAATAACTGTTCAGTGATCATGGGCCTTGGCCCAGAGTCAGTGGAATGTGGCAAATAAGTTTTGCAAATTGTTGTAAACTACCATGGACGGATTTTTAATTATTTAAGTAAATAAGTATAATCTGAACTGGAACCTGCAGTAAGGGTAAGTGCACTCCATTGCATTTTTAAAATTTATTTCGCATTCCAAAATATGAGTGCATATAAATAAAGTGTGAATGGGAATTTATTAAACTGCATTTTTACGGCTTAAAATGTTCAAGCATTTTCAAATTTTAAGCGCATTCATACAAATTCAACAACCAAGAAGATACATTATGTAATTTTTTTTTACAAATTGTACATTTGAACGAACAGCGAAGTCTCGATTCTATCTCCAAAATACAATGATACATAATATGAGGTTAAAAAGCTTTGCTACAAAGATACATGTACAGATGGTAACTCATGCAGAGCAAAGTTCTCGGCCTGAGTGATGGAATTGGAACCTTATAAAAATAGACATTCGTGCCACTGCTATAGCACTGCATTTTCTCACCTATTTGTGTAGGCAACGCAAATATAACGTAGGGTATGATTTTCTTACAATCATTTCATTATTGAGTAAAAAATATTGACACTTACTTCTGCTAAAGGGTTTATACATGTAAGTTTGGTCGTTATGATTTGGGAAAAATAAAAATAAAAACAACATCTTCCCCATGAACCAAACCTAAAGCTTTAATTCAAGGTGGAAAAGTGCTAATTGAGAAAAAAACGAGAAAAGCCTACTACCCTGATTAATAGGGCATGAGATGAAAATGCATTGTTGATGTTACGTCTTCGAAGCCTAAACATGATGCATAATCCTCTTGAACATGGTTTCAACCCTTTATCAGTTTAAGCTCAATGATACTTAACGAAATAAGATGTTATTTCCTAACTCGAGAAAGATGCATTTTTTACCACTCACTTTGTCTGTGGTTCCTCTGAATTAGTCCGTTTAGTTGTCTATAAAGCGTGTGATTAATTCAGATCTTCATGTGCATGTCACTTTAGCGAAAGACTTACAACTTACAACTGTGAGATGCGGTGGTGGCAGTGGTTAGTTGGTAATCTGTAATATACCTACTTACCTCTGTTGGTACCTACTTAGGCATGAATATAGCAAGTTTCCCATAGGGTACTGTATCATCAAAGAATTTCAACTACATGACTACATCTACCCCCTCATGATGATTCTTGTGAACCAAAAATGTTCTGAATTAAATGAAACCTTGACATTCATTCATTACAGAGAAATTATATGACCAAACCATATTATATTTTTCCCATTTATTACATGTAAGCATACCTACTTTCATCGTTTTGCAGTGAAAAGTTGATGACAGTAATTTTCAATAGCTCATGATAAGCAAACACATATGAAAAGGTGAATACAATATGCTGATGACCAGGACGCTATGTTGACGTTTACTGAGCGGAAAATCATTGTAGCAAACATCCGCCAGTGTGGACATTAAATTCTTTTCAATTATAATTGTCTGCATTGTCCTTTCCCGTCTTTATGAATAGGTATATATCTCTCCTTTTACATCAGAAAACAGAGCAGAACCATAATTGCCGGGTAATCGGACGTGGTTAGGTAGTGGTATACGTTTATACGTATGTGCACTTATACGCTGGCATCATTCTGTCCATCAAAGTGTGGAAGACTTGTAGTATAATTTAAAAGTCTGCTTATTTACAATGATCGCACGAAGTGCGGACATCCAAAAAATGAAAGAAATGAATGATGCAGAAATTACTGTAATTGATGGAGATTCATTTAATTGCATTAACTTTCTCACATTCAAACAAAGCGTTTCGGCGATCGTAGATTTTAAACGTGGTTCCTTGAGATTAACAACTGGAAATTACCTTAGCTGTAAACTCTAATAATTTTTAACACTATAAGCTCTTTGCCATCTTGCATACGCGTTTAACATATATGATTTTCCATTGTATTTTCTTGATCAAATTTAAATATTTTAAAATTATTGTATAGGAGCGAACGCATAATTCGAAAATTAGTTATTTATCTTTTAAACGCGTAGCACGAAATCCCATCTGTATATTAAATTATGTCTTATATCTTTATAACGCGGTTTTCGATCAATCTCAGATTTGAAATATTCAATTTATTACTAAGCTGTAATTTTAGTATTTTAATTGTAGGACAAATAAAGTACGGAAGGCATTCGTAAACATTTGCTATACAAGGAAATTATTCTACGTGATTACCGTGTTTGCCCGAACTAATCTTCAACCTTGACCTGCCGCTTGAACTGAACTTAAATTTGCGCAAAGATTTTCAAAGTACAGCGTTGATTCATTTCTCATTTGATGTTGAAGGCATTGAAAAAAAAAGTGTAATCCTTTTTGTTATCATCGGATCGTATCTAACTTCCTGGTTGAAAACCACAATTTCAATCAACATTTCAAATAAAATCTTTTTATCTAAAGACAAACTTTGGAATAAAACGAGAAAGAAATCACAAGTGAAATATAGTAGAAGTATTTGTGTCCTAATCCTGCACACTTATTTGCCATGCCGGTGCAGCCTAATTTTGAACTTAACCTACATTCAAACACTTAAACAGCCTTAAGACTTAAACGCTGTATTGTTAATATTACTATTATTTCAGACAACATGCGAGATATTATTTTCTTAGTAGGTGCTGCCAAACATTATATGGCAAATATTGGCATGCATTTCAGCATACTACTTAAGGTAAACTTTGCCTATTGTGAATAAGAAGAGAAGGAGAGTAATGCACACTGTGACACAAATCTCTCAAGTGGTTTAATGCATTTTAATCTGAGTGCGAGAATGAAACAGGAGTTTGGGAGAATCTCCCTAAACCGTGAGTAATTCGTGTTTGAAGAACATTAAAATGTGTAGAGTGGCCACTTGGCAGATCTAGAGGTACAAAAAACATCGGAATAAAATATAATCCTTCAGTTAGTCTGAATTTATTCCGTTTTACAGTGATAAATGTTACACAATTTCTTTGCTCCTCCTACACTCTGCAGTGTCGATGCTTATAACAGTCTTAATTAAAGGTGCAATTCAACTTCTTCATTAGCGTTTTACTTTGTACTTTTCTTTTTTACCGAGGAAATAACACACATGTGCTGAAATATGCATTGCAACTTCAAAAAGTAAGTCATTCAAGTACAGGCCAAAACCCTTCAGCATACAAAGGGAGTTTCACGTAGGAAAACGGCAGGAGCTTTTTACATTTTTTGAAGTTACGCTTATGATGATGCACATGTGGGAGATAAATATTTGTGTGTAGACCTATGTTATGTTCTGCCATAAAGGAAAGGATAGTTCCTTGTATAAATTGATGAGAACCCCTAATTTGAGAAGAAATATGTAGTTATGGTTCGATGCCATGGCTTAGCCATGATCAATCAGAGCGTTGCAATTATATTACAGATCCTCACAGGGCAGTTCTCTTTGCTTTATTGTCGTTCCTCATGAAATTTTTCGGTAAAATAAGGCTAACTTAGGTGAGCAATGCGATTCTGAAAAAAATGATATGTGGGATTCACACATTTCTTCTGAGGTTCATGCACAATTAAATATTGCGAGGGTACAGTGGGTGCATGTAAATTGTGATTTTTATTACCTCATCAATTAGGTTCGGTGCATTGCCAAATAAATTATGCTTAGTACATGATGAGGATAACCACTAGAACAATATTTGTTTATGTTGGTCATTGAAATGGGTTATATATATATATATATATATAAACTACTACTACTAATCCAAACGGCAATGATTTTCTTTTGCACAACTAAAATCTGTCTGTAGTAGAAACATTTTGAATATCTTACACTGTAGGAGCATTGAATTCTAAATTGGGATTATTTGTCATAAATGTGTATTGATTAGACTACTGTACAAGGATCACGAGTTACACTCTGAAAAATAAAATACCTATACCAATAAAATACAGATTTATAACCAGCAAAATGAAGAGCAAGTTGTATTGTATGGAAAAATGTCTAGCTAATATAAAATGCGTGGTGCACTAGAACATCCGCTTTAAACAAAAAACGGTTTTGACCTACAATACAATATTATGTTGTTCACCGTAAGGGTCTTATTTGCGGCTTTAGAAAGAGTTAACAAATGACAATGCGCTTTTGTGGTATATCTTTCTTATCAACAAAGTTTTGGTAAGAAGCTGCTGAGACGGTGTATGCATGAGTTGTAATTGAATGCAGATCACGAAATAAAGTCAACATTGCAGTACTTCACATTCCATGTCGTCGAAATAATACGAGAGAAAGTGAAGCCTGTGGATGAAGTGATGGACCTACTTTATCATACTTGGTATTTTATTTACAGATTGAATAGTTGGATGCTGAAGAATCATCAAAGTCAACAATTCAACACCACAAGTATTTACATTTTAAAAGCCTTTCTTATTTGTACCTCCAAAATGAAAGTCGCACACCGAGGTACATTCCTGAAGATTTTTAAATCTCGCCAGATTCATCCCATATCAGTTGCACAAAATCAATCAGAGAGTACCACAATGTCTCCTACAGATGACTGCTTACCCCCAGAAATTTCATCATACCTCCATGATACTTCCCATATTGATATTTCTGAAAACGAAGTTGGGGAGAAACTATCATCCTCCAGCTCATTCACATCATCAGCAGATTACTCAGTCAGACAAACAAGTGCCAGGAGTCATAATGAACGTAAAATTCAAGAAGACTCAAATATTCAACTATACGATGTAAGACAGCGCCCAGTATGCTCAAGCCGGTCAAGCCATTCAAAATCTATGTTTTCAATTTCCCTGTCACCTGCAGCCATTTCAGGCAGCTGCGATAGAAAATCATTATTGTCTTGGACTGTCGCAGTGATGCTTTTACTCAACCTACTTTTTACGGTAAGTTCTGCGCACTTTTTTTGTGTTTTGTAAATCACTGTGAACGTTTTTGCCTTCGTCTTCGGACAAAATCAGAAAAAAAGTTGAAGCAAATGAAGTGAATACTGCGCATCCAATAGTGCATCAGCAACAAGAAAAAAGAATGGGAGCTATTGTATGACTCCGAAAACGTGTCTTGAATAAAAACCATTATCAGAAAGAATCCCGTTATGTTATGTATACTCGCTTACGTATTCATGCTTTTTCATTGATGCGAGATTGGGCGTGTTAGGTGCAACATTGCGTAGGGATTAGGGATGCATAGCTAAAAGGCAAGATACGATAGTATGCTTGAGTACAGCGTTTTTTAAACAACAATCCATCTATGACGTAGTGCAATTGGTAATCAGTCTAGTTGATTATTTTTTATTACGTAGTAATAGTAATTCGCCTCGTTATCTGCTTATCTCAATTTAAAGTTAAAATGTAAAAATGCATTTAAAAAAACAAATCACTTCTGCAATGATTTGAAACTTGTTAGAATGATATTTGTAGAACCTTGTAGTTTGCAGCATGCTACTACTTGCATGGAGAGTAGAAGAAAAGTGCAAATTCCGAATCAGTACAGCAAGTCGACATATGTCGGTGCATAGAAAGTTCGGCGAAATTTTATTGTTAGTACTTCAATTCAGTAGCAAATGAATTATGAATGAGTGCTTTGCACAACTCTTTCAATTCAATTGTCAGGTAGATGTGTGAGATGCAAATTGTTTGTACATGGGGTGGTTGTATGGGAAGGAGCAACATCGATTGAAAAGCTTAAAGCTACATAGCTGTCATTAGCATCATTGAAAGATCGCCTTTGATATTTGCGTCGAAAAACTCACGGTACGGTAAAAAAAAATAATGACAGGATTGGTATCTTTTGGGTCTATGCCTTTCTTGCGACAGATTTCCCTGTTCGGCTAAAACCAAATTTGCATACAGTTGTAGTAGTAGTAGTAGTAGTAGTGGAGCTTCTTAAAGAAATCTTAACACTTGAAGGCATTTTGGTTCATTGAAGATATTGAGGTAAGGCATCCTCCGGTTATTAATTATAAGCTTAAAGCTAATAATGCATTCTCTGCTGTTTACTTTTTATTTGAGACTTGAGAGGAGAAAACTCAGTAGCTGTTTATATGATATACAGTATGTATTTCAGGAATGAGTAAATATTATTTGTGCAAAATGTGCAGGTAACAAGCGCTGATGATAGAGTTGGTGTATCTACCTGGGAAAGACCGACTGGTATGCCGAAAATTGCAAGTTTGGAGGTGATGTGCGGCACACAACACATGGAGGTCCACTTAGAATTCGACTCCCCTTTTCATGGATTAGTAGCCTCAAAGGGAATGTATGGGCATGAAGGATGTGTTTACGTTCCACCCAGGTGATTTGAATAAATAACGATATCATTCCCATTGTCTTTTTTCATATACGCAAGATGTAAATCTTGCAATCTTTATAAAACACGACGCAATTCAAACAATAAAACCTTTACCGACAGTGCAAAGCAGGGAGGTAGGCAGTTTCACCAAATTTGTAGTACTGCTGCAGTACTGCATTGTTCTATTAACAATGAGTTTCATGAAAGCAGTCCATCATATACCTACATAATAAAACAGGAATCCGTCTCTTCATCTTTCCTTTTGGAATTCAATTGCAATAGCCAAAAGGAAATGAACAAGAGCAAAGGGTTCTACACAGACTTTATCTCGACTGAAATCTCTCGTCCCATTCGTATCAAGTGAACTCTTCCTTTTGATAATTATGATGGAGCTAGTGTAGCGATAATAAAGCGGTAAATAGGTTTTACTTGAATGACTGAACTTGTAAAGAATCTTTACTCGATTGCCATTTAAAAACCTATCATTGCGACAGCAGAGTAACTTACATGTAAATTAGGACCATTTTTTATCTGTCTTAATCTTAATACAAAATCGTAAATTCTAAAGAACTCCTTTTTCCCTCTTTCCGATTTTCATGTAGAGAAACCATTTCATATTATTTTACATTCTATACTTCATGGTCATGAAGCAAACCTATATTGACTTTAAAACTTGAATACATGTACGTTTTGATGTTCCACTTCGAATGACAAACCCGTGCAGATGAATATACTTGACGGGTGAAAAGAGACGGACTACATTGTTTTAGGAAACGATTATACGCGGCCAATTATCGTATTGCTAATTTACGGTTAATTAAGTTTTCTATTCATCTTCAAAAGTATGACTGAGTGAGCGAGCACATTCGAACGTGTGCTTTTACACCTGTCGACTGTAATTTAGCAATTGTCCGCAACGTCTCAAGTTGGCTCTTTCATTTTCTTTCTTTACCTTTACCATTCTTTATGATTTCTAATCTGTCATACATGCTCATAAAACAATTGAGGTAATAAGCACAAGTTATATTTACCAGTCAGTCAGTACACTCACATGCAAGGGACAAGCAGTCTCGAGGAGGCTGATTGTATGATAGTGAATGCAAATATTCAGAAATGGAACAGTGGGGAAAATGCTATTTGACTGCAATCTGCAGTTAATGTATCTGAATTTAAAGATTGAAGATGTTCTCACATTTAGCAAATATGGACTTTGCATTGTCACAGTCACTCATACATATCATTATCTCAACATAGTATCTAATAAAAAGAAATCATATATATCTGTAAGTCTCCCAACGTTAAGTCCTAATGTGAATTTAACCGTTCTTATTGTCCTCGTTATGGAACTTTAGATCGGGGAAGAGACAGTTTGTCTTCAACATTTACTACGACAAATGTGGCACAAAGCCAGACAACCACGGAAAGTTCTATGAAAACACCGTTGTGGTTCAGTACGATGAAGAATTGATTGAGGCATGGGATGAAGCTAAAAGATTGCGATGTGAATGGTTTAATGATTACGAAAAAACTGCGACAAAGACGTCTCCCATGGTCATTTCTGATTTGGAAATTGTCGAACTGAACTTTCATGGGGACAATGTGGATTGTTGGATGGAGATCCAAGAAGGAAAAGGGCCATGGGCACCACCTTTAACAGGAATTGTACCACTTGGCTCTACTCTTACAATGGTTATAGCAGTTAAAGATCCAACAGGTACCTGCTTACATGAAAAAGGCCGGCTTCATGTTTGCTTTCCCCTTTCTTTAATGAATTGTTGCATATTATTACGTGGTTATCCATAGGTGAATTCGACATGAGGGTCAAAGACTGTGATGCTTCTGACGGGCAGAGTGGAAATCTTCTAGCTTTGAGCGATGCCGATGGATGTATAGTTCGACCTAAACTAATAGGCAAATTTTCAAAGGTAAGTTTAACCATCGGAATTATATTAGTCTAGTTAAATCACCAACAATCAGTGCGAAAGTTAAATGCCTTGTAAATTGCCACAGCTTAAACTGGACGATGGCAGAGCCACAGTATTAACTTACGCTTTTCTGAGTGCGTTCAAATTTCCCGACATGCTGAATGTCCATCTACGTTGTACTGTTGAAATTTGCCGACATGGCTGCCCAGAACATTGTTCCAAACTTCCGCCACCTCCAGGAACCCACATTGCTGACGTGCACGGGCAATTCTCTGATCAAGAACCAATAGCTGTTCAGTCTCAAATAGCTCATAAGAAGGTGCCAAGTAAACCTAATAGTATTGAAGAGACTGCGGACGGACAGAATGAAGGACCAGAGCAGATTTCTCGAAGTAAGCCGGATATTCATAACGAAGCACAGGGGCAGAAACAAAAACACCAATCATCAGAGGAATCGCATCGCATTCAAAATTCCCCACAAATCCAAAATCTTCGACCCCCTCCACCATATCAGTCACCTCCTCAACACCAAGCACCAACTCCTCAGCACCAAGCGCCACCTCCTCAACACCAAGCGCCACCGTTGAGATATCCAACGCAGCAAGCACCTGAATACCCACAGCATCCACCACAAATAATGCATCCCCCACCACCAAGATACTTTGGTCGTGGCCCACCCCCACCTCCTGCGGGAGGTCTTCCACCACCACCTGGAATGTTTCGTCAACCACCTAGAAAATTAATTCCACCTGGTTTGATGCGCCAACGTCCGGAAATTTCACAGTTCCAACAAAATTATCCAAATTTAAGGCATCCGTACGACTCACTACCCCCAACCGGCCCTCCACTTCCTGTTTTCCCTTCCCAAACCATGTTTAGGGAGAGTAGCACTGCTGCCGATCAGGCAATATTAGAAAACCAGCATAGACAGCAAGCGGAACGAGCTCAAAGCATGTTAATGAAGCCGGAGCACAAAGGTGAAACAGTTACTAGTAATGAAGAGATCGCTGAGCGACAAGGTGAACCACAGAAACGCATTCAAGAGGAAAATGAAGATGACGAAGACGATCAACATATAGACGACCAACCAGAAGTAACCGGGTTGCAAAAAGAGGAAGCTTTGGTGGCATCCCACGAAGACAAGGATATACCTAGTGCTGAGGTATCCCAACTTCCTGTTGGTCAGCCCCAAGCTTTGAAAGGTAAAAAGTCATTTTGTATATTATTGGAAATGCAGGGCAAGCTATATCCGTCCATATTTTGTCAAATCTGTGATATTTTCTAGGAGATCCAGTCGCTACAATTGAAGACGATTCTTTATCGGCGGAAAGGGCAGCATCAGCACCAATAAGGCACATGTTTCCCATCCCCAAAGGACCGCGTAATTTACGACATCGTAGATCAGTTTCCGGTTCCACTGACACTATTGGAGTGCAAGGGGCGTTTCGTGTAGTTTCTCAAGCAGACCTGAATTTTGCTCTTAATTCATCTACCCCTGTTGTTCAACCAACAGTTGTTTTGACAGGAAAGATGAGATCAGAAGATTTAGTGTATGGTATCTGTTTACCAAGATTGGGGTTCGGATTAATATTCTTCGGGTTAGGAGTAGCCGTATTGGTGGCCATTTTAATCGCATCTTTCCTTGCATACGCTCATTATTCCATTCATCACTTGCAGACCCGTCAGCAGAAGCATAGAAAGAGTGTTGCTAATGGCCCAATGGGAAACTTGGCTATTCCACCACAACCCCAAGTGTTGCCATTCCCAGTAATTATATTTAAGAAAATGTGGTAAATGAACTACGTTCCAATTCCAAATCTTAATTTCACAGTTGTAACTTATAACTCTAGTGTAATGTAATACACGTTCTTTGTACTATAGAAAATATTGATCGATAACTGAAACTTTTCCAATGCAAACATATGTAAAAAGTTTTATTATTATTATTAAAACACATATTTAAGTACTAAGCTAGATCAGACTATCATTTTCATTGTTGGTCGTGTACTTGACCTCTTTAATTAATATACCTAGTGGGTTTATTTTTTATGAATTTGCATAAAGGTTAAATGCAAAATTATCGTCCAAGTGCATCATACATAAAGTAACATGTTCTAATGCAGTGTAAGCCTAAATCTATTTATATTTGCCAAAATGCCTTTTTGACTGTTTAAAATAATAAATTAATAACTAAATTAATCACGTACATTGTATTTTTAAACGTAAATAATCGTTATGTAGCGTAAAATAACGATGATTGAATTGAATGCAATGCTCAAAGGACAGATGATATGACATGAAATCAATGGGTTTTGTAGCAAAAAATTAATATGCAAGGGGTACGATAGTTTAAGTATTAAATAGCTAAATGTTATTTGACGAGCGTATGCATTATATGATATGAATATGAATATTTATGAATAATATGGATAATGTTTTAATTATTTTTATTTATTCTATAGATTTATAATTTTTCAGACGTATTGTATGTCCTGGCGTTTGCCTTAAGTTATAATTGAAGCAAAATGAATTGCGTGAATTGTATTTAAATTGTATTTTATTTAATCCGCAATAAACTTTTCAAAGCGATTAAATTTTTCCGCTATTAAAGCCGCACCACGACATAGCTAAGCGTTATGCTGTATGCTTGCACTTAAAAATATTTTATTGCCAGTTATATCGTCATAACTGACTGAATTGCAAGGATATGGTGAAGTGGAAACGATTTGATGATGTATGATCTAGATTAATTTGCAAAATGAAGATCACAGCTGAATAACAAAAACTTGACCTTGATTTGCATACTGCTAATTAGTATTAGCATTTAGCTGGGGATTAACATATGTAATAGTTAATCATACTCTTCTGCTATTATATCAACATCCTAATCAAAGTTTT
>JAHZNA010003484.1:0-14007 GCA_027743935.1 Sinodicranocentrus sp. ZH6
CTAAAATAAGTAAGCGCTTTACCAGATTCAGTACGGAATACAATATAGTATTTGGATTATATCGTTATAAAAATTCCCATGGATGGAATCAACTCGATAAAGTTTTTAGCGCTTTCCAAGACATGGCCTTAACTCCTTCATCAGTGTTTATGCTTATCAGTGATAATTCTATTAATTTAACTGATTGGAAGTTTAATACTGGGTTTGCTAACTATGCAGCTATAAAAATAGTTTATGTGTTTGAAAAAGTAACCTTTAAACCACAATTTAGGGCTCAAATCAGAAATGGGTATTTTTTCCCATCTGACTCTACAGAGATCGTGCCACTGAAATATCACAGGAAACACTTTCGAAATGGCTATGGACGCTCAATGCTATTCAAAATTTTTGATCAATACGACTATTTAGAAAATCAAAAATTGAGCCCAACTATTGGTTTATGCACATCTTTGTCCATGTTCAAGAGTTACTGTATTTACGATGTAATGGCAGTCCATTTACTTTCAACTGTTCACAATCTGACTGCTCATATTGAAAAATAAGACAGCGGTAATCTAATAACAACTATAAATTATCAGTATGTTGGAACTAGAGTAACTTTTGTTGATTACTCTGGGTTTTTTCCGTTTAATATGCCAATATTGCCCTATATTGTGATAATCCACTTGTGCAAGAGTCTTCAAGTTTTAATGCGGAAACCTGGTTACTTCCTTTTACGCCTTCGTTATGGTGCTGTTTGGGAGGCTTACTAATTGTAGTTTTAATTTCCTCAATTACACACAAACATAGAAATAAGTTGGCATGCTTTGCTGAAATACCTAAACTATTAGGGTCTTTGCTAGGACAGTATGAGTACGAAAGAAGGCATTTAATTGTGATTGGAATTGTAGGAAGCATTTTCTTATGCTTGTATGGAAATAGTATAACTAGTTTAACAACTATAGCTCCACCATTGAAACATTTCAACAGGGTTGAACAACTGATTCAATCAAATTATAAAGTACTAAGTGATGAAGTATATATACAAAGAGTATATCAACAATATTTTAGGAATTGGGGTTTCTCGCACAAGTTTAACACAAGTTTTCACAGGATTTCTGAATTGGAGTATAGGAATTTGTCAAACCGTGCAACTTACCTGCATGGTGGGTTTGGGAAAGGGAAAAATATGGTATTTCTAACTAAAGACAATTCTAAAGTAATGAAGTTTTTGATTGAGCGTGATGTAAGAAATATAAATGCTCAGTATAGTTGCTATTTGGTGGATCCCCTCTTTAATAGTAATTATTATCATTGGCATGGTTACTCTACAAATATGGTATGGCTAATGGAAACAGTGAGAAGAATTCATGATGCTGGATTTCAAGGATTTTGGAATGACTTCTCACAGTGGTTAGTACTTGCAAGGAATGGAAGAAGAGGGTTATTTGAAAAGGAAGAACTTACTTCGACAACTATTCGGATAGAATCATTTTTTCCAATTATTTTCCTTTGTTCTGCAATGCTTTCTATTTCTGCTATTGTATTTCTTTTTGAACTTATTTGCTGAAAATAAAAAACGTGAAACACAAAAGTTTTGTGTATAAAGAGTGTATCACTCTTAAATATGGATTAAGTATTCTGTAAGTTTTATAACAATACTTCAAATCATTGCTGTTTTGTTTCGGGAATTTTACACTATATCGGCAATGGTGATCTTCATGAGAACAATTATGGCTGCACAAATCATCTGCATTTACAATACAATCCAAGTGTTTGGAGGTGGAAATTCTGAAGAAAGGAACGAAGGAACCACATCTTTCTGAATATTCTATACTTTTACATTGCATGGGCAAGTGCGATTGCAACTTTGGTCATATTTTTAGTTTTGCGGATGTACTCGCGGTGTCAACAAAAGGAAATGAAACGGAATACTGTACTCATGAGAAACAAGTGGTTTCGAGAATTTCAAAAGTCAACTCCCGCAATACGGATTTACTTCAGGGAAAGAAATTATCTGGAACGATTTACTCCTCTCAACTTGGCATGCTTTGTGATTGTCCAAATCGTTAATTTGCTTTTGGGTGGATTAAAAAATGATTAAGATGTGTTATAAGAAACTTAGTCGCCTGGTTTCCGTTGTGAAACTCGTAGTTTGGCAATAGGCTTTAGTAAACTAGTAGTTCAGAAGGAAGGAACCATTCTGTAGCGGCACTTATTTGTATTGGTTCTAAACCTACTAGTCCATTGCACAAACTACTTCTTGTCCTACTAGTCCGTTGTATGGTGACTTGACTGTATTTGGGAGAAGTTGAGGAGCAACAAAATTCAAAATAAACAAATTTCAAAAAAACATTGTTTGATGGGGAGCGTTTAGTTTAGGGGGAGTAATTTTCTGAACAAGTTGAATTTTTTTATTAATATGGAAAGTTTGAGGGTACGGGTTGAATTTTAAGAAAATTCGTGTAACTAGTAAATGGCTTGTGCATGTAATGTTGAAAGTAGCAAAAAATATCTAATAAATAGGTATTGTCAAGAGAAGAGTCATTGATGTTGATACGAAGCATAAGGCCATACGTGTGTATAAAGTCAGGTTTTGACAAATTTCAGTTTTCCTTGGTCTTGTTTTATATTTTTCTCAAAATGAATCAGATGACTGAACTAAATGAATATTTCCTAAAATGCTCTGTCTCGAGTGTGGGTGTGACCCAAGCACAAGGAACAGTCATTACGAAAGGTAATGAAAGTAAAAGAGAAGTGGTGGAGGGAGACAGAATAGGTTCTTACATAATAATAATATCTCATGTTTTAGTTAACCAGGCTCGGAGTCGGAGTCTTTACAGGATTAACTTGAAGAGAGTGAGAAAAGAATAAAGTGTTTTTTAACTTATGTGTTTACTGCAATAAATTGTAAATAAATAGCAAATGTAATATGAGACAAAAAATGTGAGAAAACTTGATGCATTGAACAAGGTCAAGGTTCAACCTTCATTTGAAAAAAGGTGGAAAAATCATGCAAACAATTTTCAGGAAGAGACAAAGGAATGATGCAAAAAAAGAAGTTTAAAAGGAAATGTCGTAAAATAAAATAAATAATGGTTTAAAATGACAGACGAGAAACTTATTTCAGCTCCTGTCTCTACGCCGCAGCATTCGGCTACCATGTCATGCATGACAATGTCAAAACTCATTCACTCATGAGCTGGGACTTCATTTGGGTGCATGGTTGCGGTTTTTAATGTACACATAAGAAATACAAAAATGTTTAACAGAAATTATTCAAGGTCATACATACAATTCGAAAACTTCATACAAAAAAATACCAACCTACGTCCTTTTTTTACTGAGGGAGCTTTACACAACACAGATTTATCTTTTTTTAACACTCGTTTTTGTCATCGATATCCAATTTGAAGGTTGACCTTCATTAATATTATATTTAAAAGAGGAAAGATACTCCACCACTGACTTAATAATTTCGTCATTTTGTTTCTCAGTTGCCATTACCGCAACTTCTAATGATGTATAAGCTTCATTATTTTTTACGTCCATACCACATTCTCCCACTAGCATTGCAACAACTTTCATCATTCCAGCTAAACTTGCAATATGCAAGGAATTTTCACAACATTTATTTCCAAGATACGAATCCGCTCCTTTCTCGATTAACAATTTCAACACCGGAATAAAAGCTTGCTCCCATTGAACTAATCCTTGAAGCTTATCTTTCCCTTCTGAAAGAAGTTAACCATTTTGTAATGTCAAAGAGCTAAAATGGGGTGTAAGTGTTGCAGTATATAGCCTGCTTTACATTTTGCTGTCGCTTGATAATCTTGCATACCCAATCAGGAGCTAATCCGTCAAAATCTACACTATATATACGCTTAAGTTTCACGGCATGTTTTTATCAATATTTTAAATTGGTTGATAAGCAATATGAAATAAATGCAAAAAATATTTGACTCGTGAATTGGACAACCCGTAATTATAATATTGGTTCTTTTGATGCAAGGCAAGATGAATTTTTGGCATATTTTTACAAATCAGTTTATTTTTATTTTTTGTAAACTTGCATTTCCAACTGATTTCCTTTCTCAGCTCTTCTGATTAGGCTGCAACACTGGAACTGGATAAGAACTGATTTTCTCCACTTTCCTTCAAAATTTGAGAAATTGTCTGAATACACGGATTGAAGCAAAGACGACCCCTTTCATGAATCTTTCAAGACGTCCTCTTTACTCATTCCATATCTTGCCAGAATATTTGTTCTTCTTGCTCTCTGATTCAGATACATATTCCAAGTCCAGTCACCGGGTATGCTCATGATGTGTGTTTGTGTAATCTTCTTGAGTTAAAAAACTGTCATCGCGACAAAAGCATATTTTTTCCTTAGTATGGGATCTCATATGACATTCTAGTTTGCATTCACCATAAACAGTTCCTTCTACTCATAAGCTCTTAATTGTACTTTAAATAACGAACTTGCGAAACGATTTTATCATAATAAAACTTAATAATTCAAATTTTAATCTACAGCAAGTCAGCGAGATAATTGTTGAAATGCAATTCATATATTGATATTTTATTAAGTTTTCTAGATTTTGTTTTGGTGCGAGATAAATTTTAAACTTGCTTTAAACTTTGAATTAAATACATTACTAGATAATTCATCGTAATGGATTTTCTATTCATGCAAATACTTTAGTTGAAGTGATACATGCTTACTTATAATAAATCTATTTTGTTTTGTTATGTTATAAGGCATTAGGACGAAGTAGCCGTACAAACTTTAACGCTTAAAATTAAATATGCATGGACGTCGTCATTCAACTTTAACCTGCAGTTTTTAAATGACCATACTGTACAGAATGTAGAAAAAATACTAGGCAACATAAACAAATACTATTGTTTATCAGCGAAATCTAAAAGGTTTTCAGGCCCTACGTAAGGTCCTAAGTTTCAAAAATTAATATGTAGCATGTAATCATTCTTCCGCATTCTTGAAGGAGAACAAACTGTATTGCCAATACGCCAAATCTAAAAGGTCCTTCTAGCCCTGCATAAGGTCCTTGGTGTCCAAAATTGACATATAGCGTGTACTATATCATTCTTCTGCATTTTCAAAGAATATTTTCTGCAAAACTTCGTTCTATTAAATCCTTAATCGTTTATTGGGCTTTATATTCAATCCAGCAAAAGCAAATTGACAATTTGAGCAATCACAAAGCTTTCCATGTTGAGAGGAGTCAAACTTTCGAAATAATTGCTTTCCCCGAAGTAAATGCGTAAAGTGGGAGCTGACTTACGAAATCTTTGGAACCATTTGTTTCTCATGAGAATACAATTTCCTTTCATTTCCTGTTGTAGTTGTTTTGAAACTTTATGGACATCCGCGAACGCTTTGAATATTACGATAACTCCAAATCCAGTCACCCATGCAGTGTAAAAGTAGAGAATGTTGTAGAGCAACTGGTTCTGATTGTTGTCTTCGGGATTCCCACTTCCAGTTCCAATTTTGATTGAATTGTATAAACAAATGGTCTGAACTATTATGATCGTTATCATGAAGACGACCATAGCCAATCTTGAGTAGAATTCTCGAAATAAGACGAGAGTGATTTTAATTTCCCGGAAAACCTTTGCTTGAATTCTGATTTGCTGCCCAGCACTTTCCTTTATTTCCAATATTTTTCTAAAAACAATTGTTAAAATTAATTCAGGTTTGAATTTGTTTTTCCGTCGATGCCACGACATACCTTTCAACCTCTTTGATATAGAAAGGAATACTGTTGCCTTGAAGGAACATTTGGACGGCTGCATAGCAAACTCCGGTGACAGCGAAATTGCAATTTAAGAATGACACAAGGACAAGTCCAATCTTTGTACTTGTCCCAATCCAAGTCCAAGATGGGGCAGTGGAAAATCCTAGAGTTTTTGAATTGCACTGATCACAAAATTGATAGCCGACGAGCATGGGAAAGCAAGGGTTCCGGAGTAGTTCTAAATTGTATAAATAAGAAGTCAACGACACTCCAATGAAGCCTTTAGCCAGGAGTTTGGTCATTCTGAAGGTCCGATTTGGTGGAAGGTTCCCTATAAACATTCAAGCCATGATAAGGTTTCTCTTTAAAAAAAACTAATTATTTGAAAAAATTTCATGAAGTGAGACAAATTAATTGGATTACTTGAATATCGATACTTTTCATGTTGAATCATTGCATTAAACTGAGCCACCGTTTCTTGTGGTGATATTCCATTCACATAGCTCATGACCACACCAACAAATTGAAGCCTTCCAGCTCTGGACTACTTGGAATAGTGCAAAAAGCAGATAAACCGAACATAAAATGAGACGAAGATAAAAGACCCTCCATTTACGTTTCGACTTCACTTCCAGTCGAAACGTTTTTGGATTCCAGAAATAAGGGATGGCCCCCAAATAGTCCGAAAATGAAAGACAGCTCACAAGCTCTTTCAATAAGCCAGTTAAAATAAGCATATTTATATTTATTATACAATTTCCAATGTTTCCAATGTTTGCAAATGAGAAACTCAGAAAATTATCAGTGCAACAAAACCGAGACAAGTGAATTTGGGAAAAAGCAAAGGAACACTGTCTCCTTTTTCTCAGAATGAGTAGTTTGACGTTGCTCAAAAGAAATGGAGCAGATAAATCACTAATTTATATTAAAAGGAGCGAATAAATATTCCTATTTAGTGCTAGCAGCTTTGTCGAAACAACAATTAAATTATGTATTGACTTCAGCCAAAGCTAAATCAAATAGTAAGATTTCCACCATACTTTAGTCGAAAACATGTTATATATTTAGTGTTTTGATCATTGTTTTCAACATGAGAAGGTTTTTCATTTACCTACTTGAGTATATTTTCAACACAGAGCTGCAGTTTAATAAATAAAATCATTTCGCAAACGGCTGTAATATTATATCTAGCAAGTAAACATTTTTCATGTCAGTTGAATCAATGGTAACCAAATGTCCATCCTTACTAATTCTTATGGATAGAACACGAAAACAGGTAATTGCAACGTTAAAATGCCTTTGCCGCTCATGTGTTCTGTGGAAAATCTGTATACATAAGAGCATTATATTTTTTGAATGATGTCAATTCTAACTCTTATTAATGTTTCAAGTGGTTTGCAAATAAAGCCTTGGGTCATTCACTTGTAAGCCCAACTTATTTTCAGTCCTAGTTAATAAATATTAAGTTCGTTTTCTGCAAAAAATGCATCGATTGTTGTAAATTCAATTTCTTATACTCTAACTTTTCATACTTGCATAACAATGTTCCGAAAAAATCCTTAATGAGTATGATATATTAAACTTGAGTTTTTCAAAACACCAAATTCATATTTGGTTTCTACGATCCAAATTAGTTATAATCAACATTTCGTTACTGTTGATTCACGTGACATGAAAAACAGTTTACTTGTCAGTACTTTCTTAAGCTTTTAAACCACAAGCATAGAAGTTTTTTATTGGAAGTCGGTTTATCATAAATGCGTGCGTCATTCACTACATTATTTTTGGATAAATTCAATAAATACTTGAAATAGACTTTCCACAGTAAATGAACACAAAAACACTTATTGTTTTGAATTGCATAGCCAGCATTGGTATTTTTGCTTCTCACAAGAAAACACATTTTGGTGAAGAGTGAACTAGACCAAACGAAATATCATTTATAGTGTATTTTATAGCGTAGAATACGAATCAGAAATCCGTTCTCTGTGAAACGCAAGTTTGCATGAGTTATGAGAGAATTTATTCTGAAACCTAATATTAAAATAACATGGGCAAAAAATTGCAAACTTTTTTCCTTTCTTTTTTAAATCAAGCGAAGAAAGAAGTCATATTTTGCATTCCTCTGCAATTTTTAGAGATTAAGCTTTAAAAGATTTTTAAGCTATGTGTTTCACTACCATTTACCATGCATTACAGCTTATTGAGCTTATCACGGATTTTTAAAAAATCCCGTAGCTAAAAAGTGGTAGGGAATTTTAAAAAATAATATTAACTTTTTGTGATAAAAAATATTTGGATTTTTTGCCAGTGTCGCTTTAACGCAAGATTTTAGCATAAATACTCTTATAACTCCACCAAACTTGCGTTTTACAAAAACAAATTTCAGGTTCGTAATCTACGCTATTAAACGCACCATATATTATATTTCGTTAGGTCTAGTTCAGCTTTCACAAAAATGTACTCCCTTGTCAGCTACTAACACTATATGTGATTTTGCTTTTCTGCTCAGTCGACTGACTTGCTTGCTAACCCCAATTCAGATGCTTTCTTAATTCAGCTTTTCTCCTTCAGTTTATTAAATACTAAATAAATCATCAAATTTATCCTCTCTCCTATTGTTTTTGTCAACGCTTTTCTTTTCCTCATCAACTTTGAATAGCTGTTTTCAGCTTTTCGGCAAATTTTCACCATAGCTTGGTCAAAAACAAGTTAAAAATGTATTGTTATGATCATTGTGCTTGAAATGAGATGGATTTTGGATTAATCAATTTAGTTATATATTCCACAACTTTATTCTCTCCTATTGTTTATGTCAACGGTTTGCCTTTCCTCATTAAATTTGAATAAATATTTTCAGCTTTCGGAAAATTTCCACCATACCGTGGTCAAAAACAAGTTACAAATTTAGTGTTTTGATCATTGTTTTCAACATGAGAAGGCCTTTTCAGTACCCTTCGCGGTTATGGTTTTCACAACTGAGCTGCCTGCAGTTTAATGCATAGAAATGTTTTTGCAAACGGCTGTAATACGATGTCGCACAAGTAAACATTTTTCATGCCAGCTGAATCAATGGTAAAGTAATGTCGATCCTTACTAATTTTTATTCGTAGAACACGAAAACAAGCAATTAAAATGTTAAAGCCATAATGCTCAAGTTTTTGAATGATTTTTTAAAGTATAAAACCAACGACACGAGACCTATGCACCAGCCTTTAACGTGTTCGAAAATCATAGACACCACGTGAACACGAGCGCGATCGCACTAGCTAAGAAAGAAAGCCTGATAATAAGAAAAACCCTTGACACCTTTAACCGGTACTATGGAATGGAGATAAATCCCCAATGGATACCTCTACTTCTGAAATTTGTTTAAAATAGAGAATAGTAGTTTGTTATGATTTTTTTCATTTTAACTTCAAATGTTTAGTTCAAAAACAAATATTTACAAAAAGTTTTATATTTTAAGTGAAAGGCGTAGCTTAAACTACATTGTCCGTAAGTAATATTAAAACTTAAGTTTTGTTGGAAACGAATTAATGTGCAGGTTCAACATTGAATAATTATTTAGGATCAAATTTATTTTTGCATTAATTCACGTGACATGAAAACAAGTTTACTTATCAGTATTTCCCCATGAAAGTTGGTTTATCATATATTTGAGCCTCATTCATCCCATTAGTTTTGAATGAATTCAATAAATCTTTAAAATTGAATTTCCGCAGTAAATGAGCACAACTCGAAAACAACTATTGATTTGAATTGCACTACCAGCATTGGTATTCTGGTTTCTCAAGCTACTAATACTGAATATAATTTCCCCAAACCTGACAGTTTGTATTAGCTCACTCAGTTGACTTGTGTGTTGTGATATTGCTCTAGAATTGGAACTTCAATAAAAAAGAAATGTTAGTGTCAAGCGGTTTATTGAAAGAGCTTGTGAGCTGTTTATCATTTTTTGACTATTTTGGAGCCATTCCTTATTTCTGGAATCCAGCAACTCTTCGGCTGGAAGCGAAACCGATACGAAAATGGAGAATATTTTTTGTTCGCCTTATCTTTGCATTTATTTACGTGCTCCTTGAATTATTACAAGTGGTAATGAGCTGGAAAGATTCAAAGTTATTTGTGAAAACCCACGGCATTCTTTTTGCTTTGGGTCATACCTGTGGTTTGGTCATGACGTTTGTAAATGGAATATCGCCAGAAGAAACTGTGGCTCAGATAAATGCGCTAATTAAGCATGAACGGTATCGGTATTCCGGTAAGGCCATTAAATTATCAAGCTGCATTACTTTAAATAAATTTTTAACATTTTCATATAAAAGTCAAATTGGTTTATTTTGAAGGCTCCACACTGCCCAACCAAAGGTTTACGATTATTAAACTGATTTTGAAAGCCTTCAAGGGAGGCGCAATAATGACATATGTATACCACTTGGATGCGCTCTGGAACCCTTGTTTTCCAATGTTTGTTGGATATCAACTATGTGATCAGTGTGATTCGAAAAACCCAGGTTTTGTCAAAGATCCGACATGGAGTTGCTGGGAGATAAGCTCAAAAGTTGGAATCATTCTCGTGTCATTCTGCAACGCAACCTTTTTTTTGACAGGACTTATTTATGCATTGGTGCAAACATTTCTGCAAGGCTATGTTATTTCTTTTTATGTCAAAGAATTCAAGAGGTAAAATTGAATTAATATGGTGAAAAGTTTTACGAACATTCAAAAATGATAAAAAAGCCCACTTTCCTTTTTTTAGACAAATGATGCAAATAAAATGGAATTCTGCCCTCATCATTCGAATTCGCGCAAAGGTTTACCGAGAACTTCAAATCATTGTAGTCTTGTTTTGCGAATTCTACTCTAAATTGGCATTTGGTCGTCCTCATGATAACTTTCATGGTTGCCCAAATCATATGCTCTTACAACTCAATCCAGGTGTTTGGAATCGGAAATCCTGAAGAAACTAACCAGATGTTGATGAATATTCTCTACGTTTACTTGGCATGGTTAAGTGCATTTATAGTTTTGATAATGTTCCAAGCATTCGCGGACGTGCACAGTGTGTCATTAAAGGTACAAGAGGAAATGAAACGGAATATAGTTCTAGTGAGAAACAAATGGTTTCAAAGATTCTGGAAATCTGCTCCCACCCTTCGCATTCACTTTGGAGGTAGTAATTACTTTGAGAGGTTGACCCCTCTGAACATGGAAAATTTTGTAGTTGATCAAATTGTTAATTTACTTTTACTATAAGGGTTTCAAAAGCATTGAACGATCTTATGTAGTATATGTTGTCGCTTGGTTTTAGTTTACTAGAATTGCTTGTTGAAGTCATTGATTAGTTTGACACATACATAGAACGAAAGAAAGAAAGAAAAAAAGAAAGGCTAACGGCAGTAGATACAAGAAAAAACACGTAAAATTATTAACAATATAGTGCTACCGAATAGGCTAGCTAATATAAAAATAAGTTCTCTAGTAAAGTGCTTAACTTGATAGCTTCTGTGTGCAAAATTCGCAATGGTAATGAATGCCGAATTTAATCAACTTTTTAAAAATTAGTAACGTGCAAACATCCAAATAAAAACATTCACTTGTATGCAGTGCTGTGCCAGGTACCGCTAAACCTGAAGAATATTGCTCACCTTACTTTACATTACATGCAAATTTATTCATAATTTATCTCAGTTAAAACAAAAGAATTTGCATAAAAAAGCATTGAATAACCATACTAGTACTTTGCGTTTGGTTTCGTATTACACTAATCGCTTTATGAAATCATTGCTTACGAGGAAATATCACTTGGTAGTAATATAAGTTGGACCTAACAGTAGTAATATTTAGTTAAATCAACTCAAAAGAAACAAAACGGTCACAATTTGGCTCTTGAATGCGCCCGAATATATGGATTGATTGTCGCCATATGCACATGTGCAAAATATCACAATTCTAATTAAGTTCAAAATTCAGTAATATGACAACAACAACACAACAGAAATATAATTGTGTAATATGTATTTATTGATTGTGTAATTCAAATACCCAATTATCTATAATGATATTATGTACGATATAACACGACAAAACTGCATACCATTGTTACGTTATTTTTATGCTCTGTAATAATACATGTTTGTTTAGATGCTCGATATCATCTTTATGTGATTTTGCAAATGAACAGTAAGATCAATCCGCCAATTCAATATCCAGGATATCTAATTGTTACAGTATAGAAAAACTATTTTCTCACTTGTCTACAATTTTAAGTCATCTTATTTTACTACATCAGCGTCAAACTTTCTAACGCCTAACTAGGGGATTTTTGTGATCAAAGCTATAGTTTATCTGTAGTATGCACGAAAAATATTTGAAATCTGCCGAAGGATCCGACGACAATTGCGATTTGAAATTAGAAGTCTCAAAATCCTTTAACAACAGGAGATATGAAATGAATAGTTGCATAACTTTAAGTGTGATAACTTCTCATTAGCATCATATGATTACATTTCCCAGAGATTAAATGATAGTGAATGGAAAATTGCAATGCTAATGTCAATGTGGTCAATGACTTTAATGATTTACTTGATGATGTTTCAAGGGTACCTATGGACTCCAACATGTGAATTCTTGTATTTAACTCACAAATTTTAAAACTGAAGAGTCATTATGCATTGCATTAAAATATAGTCAATAGTGTTTCTCTCGGACAGTTTTGTTGAAATTATATAAATTCGTGCCATCATTGGTCTTATAATATCAAATCCTTAAGGCTTTTCTTTGTTTAAGCTTGATCATAGATTTTGCTTGTGTCTTATTATCGATACCATCTATCATTCTCGTTTCATCAAGTAAGTCAGAGATTTAGACAACCATTTTCTTTGCTGTTGGAAGAAGCATTAAAAACGTTTATTTATAAGTTTATGTTTCTTCCTTGTGCACTTTCAACCTCCATCTAAGCGTTAATTTGTGAGCCAGTCCTATTTAGCAGCTAACGAAAACTTGACGAAAAAACGAGCAATATTATTACAATGGCAGAATGGGAACAAGGCAAGAATCCCCGTTTGAATGAATTGTTAAGCATATTTTTGATTTAATTATGATTTTTATTTTGAATTGGTTGGTGAATACAAATATTTCATGAATTGTTGTGCAGGTCATTGATAATATTTCACGGGATTTGGGCTTTGAGTGTGCCGGAGACTTAACCATATCTGAAGGAAAACTACATATAAAAAGTTTTTGAAGCGTTGGGCTGCGCTTCGTCTCCTGTCAGGAACATGAACAGGCTGTCTACCAAAATTGTCAGTTCACTACCGCCGAGTACATGGAGATTATTTCTGTCCCTGAGAATAGCCATCCATATGCTGAGCTTCTAAGGCGGTTTCGAAACTTTGTCGTGTTTTTACAGATGGTGTCCCGATAAGCTATGTTTTCATGACTTACGTCGGATCTCAGATGACATTTCTGAAATCGACGATACGTAAAGTATTTAGGAGTTTAAAGGTTTTTTGGATACAGTCTCCAGTATATATACTCCGCACCTCAAATACCTCCACTTAACTGCTTTACTCCGGACTGCCAGTTAAGAGGAAACTGTTTTGATTCAATGCTTATCCAAGCGAAGGAAAATAGACGTCTGACTTGACTGTCCATTACCTACTGGGCTGCTTCCGTGGATAGGCGTATTTTCCAGATAACCTAAAGAAACGGTATCAAAAGCCAAAAAATTATTTATATTCAATATGCACCTTACAATCCTTTAATGAACTTTTAAATAATAGGTATTATCGGTTGACTCCATGCATTGCGGATTCATTGACAACAATACGCAAGACCAATCCGAAGACACTAGAGTTGGCAGAATTGGAGATATCAAAGTGGTATCTATATTGAAAGGTATTGACTCACTAATTCATGCACTAAACTAATTTGCATAAAAATATTGAAATGAGTTTCGCCGTCGGTCAGCCAGTGTCTATAATATGTGCTAGACAATGACGTGATGCCCTTCTGCTTATATTTTCCAAATTGGATCATCACAGGCTTGTGAATATTTCTTGCTTATTATTATTACGATCGTGATGAAAAGGTAAAGTAAAACATTTTTAAAAAATGTTTTCATGAATTGATCAAAATTTCTAAGTGGAAGCATGTCAGCATAAATACGAAAACCCAGCAGGATATATAAGTTTCTCACATTTTGTTTTTCATATTTTGCATGAGTTTTCCCCACCAAGCAAACCTAAATTAACAATTTGAG
>JAHZNA010003485.1:0-10887 GCA_027743935.1 Sinodicranocentrus sp. ZH6
ATTTTGGTCAGGACACCATTCATAAAAGCAGAATGAAGGACGAGCCGAAAGGTCCATTCTGGTCAAGACACCATTCACAAAAGCAGGACGAGAGAAGAACTGGAAGCTTCATTCTGGTCAAGACACCATTTATCAAAGAATGAGGAGGGAAGTGCTGAAAGGTCCATTCTGCTCAGGACACTATTTCCGAAAGCAGGAAGATGGTAGATCCTGACGACCCGTTCTGTTGGAGACTCCATTTCCGAAAGCAGAAAGATGGTAGATCCGGAAGACTCATTCTGGTCGGGACGACATTTATGAAAGCAAGCAGATCCAAGTGTTAACAGGCTTATTTGGTCTTAACTATTGCTGTTGTACGTGTAGAGTATACAGAGTGGATTCCAATATTTAGGTCTTGACTGGACTTTTTTAAACGTCCATATTTGATGTCATTAGCTTAATCTTAAGTCACATATGTCATAGTGAAGTCTTTTTGGGTATATAGAGTGACTTCTGGAAGTCAAGTCGTAAGTGTGAACTAGACTTGTGTAAACGTACATGTTTGGTGTCCTTGACTTGATTCAAAGTCATGTATTTCATATTGAAGTCTTTTACAGTAAATAGGGGGACTTGTAGAAGTCAAGTCTTGAATATGGACTAGACTTGTTTGAACTTACACATTTGATGTCATTGACTGTATTTAGAGTACTATGCGTCATATGTATGTCTTTTGAAGTATGTAGAGTAAGTTGTGCAAGTGAACGTCTAAGTATTAAGTTCAAACTTAAATGTACGTGCCCTACCAATAAATTCTTGTCTATATAGTTAATACGGACTTATTAAGACCATGTTTGTATAAGGAACGTGTCATGGTTGAGAAAAATTACATATTGCTAATTTTTACCATCTAGAGGTAGGTTGCACCTTACCCTTGACAATATGCGGACTGATGATGAAATTAATTATTTTCAAAAATTTGTATAGCTAAAGGCGGTTCGAGGCGGCTCAGCTAGTTAACGGCAATTGGGGCAAGAAGAGTTGCTCTTTTCTATGAAATAGGTTGTTAGTCAATTCACTGCAACCCATAGCTTTGACGCTAACGGTTTCGAAAAAAACTGTAATTTTAACTAGTTTTTTAATTATATTTAAAAAATGGCAGCTTATTTTTAATTTTAAGCTTCACAGATGGAAAGAGGATAGTCGAATTGTATAATAACAAATTTGAAATCTTTCAAAAACATAACTTTAAATTTACAAGTGCAAATTGCATTTATAGCACTTTTGATGGCAAAAATAACACTGTGCTTCAATTGGATTGATTCTTCATTAATTTTTGGAAACGATGGAGTGTGGAGTACCTGCCAGCGCTTGCCAGACGTCAAAAATGGAATGAAGAATCAATCCAATTGAAGGAAGGAGATCTTGTTGTGGTTATCGATGACCTATCTCCCAGAAACGCCTGGAAGAAAGCCGTTGTCACCAAAACCTTTTATGAACGAGACGGAACTGTTCGGGTAGTTGAAGTCAAGGTTGCATCTGTGGACCCATTGGACACCAAAACCTTACCGCCGCCATGGTACCAAGATTTGTCCAAGGTCTTATCAGTTTTTGATAATTACGACAATTATGGGAAAGAGAATGTCGATGAGAGGAACGCTCTCCCCAATACTCAAGATACCCCGAATGTGGATGAGGGCAAGTGAATATTTTAACGGAGGGTACTTGTCTTTGTTTGACGTTTTACTTCTGTATTTTGCGTGTCTCATTTTGTAGTGTTTGCGTGTCTCATTGCACTTTTGCGTTTGTCAGTGTAGTTCATTCTTGGTCGTTGAATGTAATGGTTAAAATTAAGTCTTGTGCTGTCGATCAAGCAAATTGAGATTTGTAACTCAAATTAAATTGGTAGTTTTTTTGTTAAATAAATCGTAATTAAAGTAACTGATCAACTGGGATTTAATTTAATTTAATCAACAGGATTAATAGATTTATTTAACATTAATTCGAGATTAAGCTGCATTCCGGCAGAAACTTGTTCTCGTGGTCCTTCACAATTTGGAGGTTTGAAAGGAAAACCCCATCACTGCTAAATTTGTTTGTATACCGACTGAGCCGAAGGATTCAGCAGTGGCACTTTTTGAAAAATTTAAACGAAGGGATAACCCAATAAACGATCTGCATAATACCTTTAATGTGCTAAAAGTAATAAACAGAGATACGCTAATTCAACCAAAATCTAATCTACTCATTGAGCATATTAGATTGCACGATAGCAGTTCTACTCATCATCCTACTTCAAATTCGGAAATAATTTGTAGTAATGATAATGATTGTAAAAACAAGGAAATTCACATCGCTATTCCTTACTACAGCAATATACGAAAGCTTGGTGGAATAACAAAAGACATTTTCACTAAACATCTCAAAGATGTGAATGGAGCTAGGTTTAAAGATTGCGTGAAGGATATGAATATAACCATAGCCTTTTCTATTCCAAACTCATTGACTAGTACTATCAAAAAAGTAACTTCTGTTTCTCATAACCCACAATGAAGGAGCCAAACAAAATCAGCCGGCTTAATAAAGTTGGTCTAATAGCATTTTTCTTGACATTCACTTCCACCTGATACAAAGGCAACATCACGTCGTACTTTACTCTTCCCTTCTTTAATATATTTTAATAAATTGGGTGAAAATTAAAGTACAGTCCTTCAGTATTGGTTTAAAATATCTTAAAGTAATAGTTAATACCACCTGTCACAGTTTAATAAGATTTATTTGAAATATATACATGTCATTTCCTTTTACAGGCCAACTTACACAAACTACTTTTGTATCGTAATTTGTCTCTTCACTCTACATTTATAAAATTATCCAATAACTCCCAGGTAATTCACATTTTCAAACTAAATTAATGATCCGTCTTGTAAAATATTGTATAATTGATTCTCTCGTGTTTGTACACACTACAATTATGACCATACATTTAGGTCAGACAACAATCTGTACATAATTCTTATCATATAATTTATTTACTCATGTATTGGCCTTATGATGGAATTAAAATACCGAAACCGGTACCTGGAACAGGCCCTCAGAAGACAAGTAACCTGTGCATTTCTCAATTATTTTGAGATCGAAACAAAAGATAAAAATCTGAAAAGAGTTTGATGAACTGATAGAGCGAAAGATTTTCCATTGCAAAATCTTGTTTGCTTAAAAGACAGTATATATGAATGTTAGCGGAGTATGTGATGAAGCATAATGTTTCTGTGTATTATGCCAAGTTTGTGAACAAAGTCGGCGAAACCTACCTTTTCTATTCAATGCTTTCCCTCATGAATAAGAAGTAATAGGCTGTTAACTTTTAGGCCAACACGTATACTGAATTTTCAACGAGTTACTGATTGTCTGTTTGTCTCTTTCCAGGACTCTGCCAAGTCATATGATTTCACAATTTTCTCCTTCCGTTGAAAACTTGTATCCGTATCAGCAGCTATAGACATTGAACTAGATCTATAATATATTCTATGATGATAGTAAACTTCTATTCCTTGCAGGGTTTAAGTTGATTGCAGTAATCGATATGAGATTCTACGAAGAAAAAAAAATGATGGGAATCATAGAATGATTTTTGAACTGAAAAAATATTTTGCTTTCTGAAGAGCTCAAAGTGGGTTGATATTTATTGGCAAGTTTGAAGTGTGGATCATTTTCTTACTGTGTTTCACAAGAGTGTCACAAAGTGGCTTTCCTAGCCTTCGACTTTTTTGTTGAGCCGTGCTATGTAATAATATCTCACAAGTGAAAGTCGCTATTCTGTCTGGGGGCTAACCGTGGTAAGTGGAAAAAACGAGGATTGAACTCTTACACATACACCGTTGGCATACTATTTTTTCATACCTGATCAATCAAAGAAACCTCCTCTGGGTAAACTTTCCGTAGAGAGCATAAGCAATTTTCAATCTACATTGACCAATTTCAAGCATTTGCCAGTTGAACATCTAGACATTTGGAATTCGTCGGAGTAGGATTCTACATTGCTGAAATGAGGTGTTGGTTGGAAGAAATGGAAATAAATAACTGTCACTGTGAATATGTGCTGTAAGCAAGTGAGAAGTCACTCATGCATAAAGTATTCGTGTTAAGGACCAATTTTTTGCATAAATTGCCACTTACCTGATATAGCAGCCAATAATGTTGGAAAATTGTAGATCTAAAGTATAAATCAAGTTTCTCTGAATATTAGGAGTAATGATGTAAAGAAAATTACAAACTTCACTTAAAACTTAACCGACTTAAAAAGCCGGTAACTTACCGCAAGATTATATTTTGTAATATTTGTTTCTCTATCAACTTGTATTCGGTTTGTGGGGAAAATGTTTCCAAGAAGAACGCACCGATGCATGCTTTCATTTACTTAAGAAATTTAATTACAGAATTGCTACTCTACACAAATTCAGGTACATTTACTAAGTTATCTTGTCATCTCTTCATTTTCCGGGAAGAGGAGAAGTTTACAGGAAACCGAAATCCATCTGAGCGTTTGTGAAGTGCACTGATTTTTACAATTATTTTGATGCTTTACAACCAACCTAAACATACACAGAGGGAAGTGCTGACTTCAAAATCCGAAAAACTCTTTGTTTACAGGAGAGTCTAGATTCTCTAGAGAAGAGTCAATTTGAATAAAATGTCCTTAATTTAATTCCTCTTCATTACGCATTCCGTTTATATGAAATGCATGCATCAAAGCTGTGAAAGATGTATATTTCAGAAATGTAGGAAGCCCCAAAATCTCAAAATCTAAGATTTCCTCATCCTTATAATATTCTTTGCACGAGTAAATAACTAGTTTTGAGAAACTCGAGTTAATTTAACCAAGCATTTCATACGCGGTCAATCGACGACTCCTTGAAGTAAGTGTGGGTCGAGTAATAGAAAGCTGACAATGAGTCTACTCGAGTAATTAGCGTTGGGTTCAAAACGGGGGAGTTGAATAACCTCTAAATTTAGCTGGAAAAGAGTGAGCATGCTAATAATGATCGTGCGAAAGCTTTTGAAAGGACTTTTCGTGGAAATTTTCATTCGAGGAAATTCAGGCGTTTTAAGATTATTCTCACAATGCTTCTGGTAATAAAAAGTTACTCTTGTACATTTTAATATATTTACAAAAGCCCAAAGCCTCATGCATTAAGAATGTCAATTTACATATTCCCGTACCATACCGTATTGACATATTTGCATGTTAAAAATGTTTTACAAGTTGTAATTCGACTTTTTCTTTTATCAAACATTTGATTCGATTTTCCACCGACATGAGCTTTACTACCAGTTCATTGGTTCGCAAAATTGAGTTTATTATTCTTTCCAAGAAATCAGTTTTAAGCAGGGAGGCGCTCATTGTAATTAAAATAAACTAAATGTTTAGTAATATACTGTGAGCTCAAGTTTTTGACGAATTCTCAGAATTTATTGGAAGTATTATTTCAACCCAATAGCGTGTTGAATTTATTTTAAGAATTTACTCTCTCAACAATATGATGTAGATGGCATGAACGATATAAGATCATAAGTCAGATTTATCTGATATTGGACAATGAAATGGAGCGAGGATAAATAGTGCAAATTTACTCAAAAGTTGTGACCTTCACAACGTTTTAAATGCTTTTGAAGGAAGTTTTACATAATGCATTTTCACTATTGAACGCCTCCTTGCCTTAATACGCAAGATCAGAATTTACTTCAAATCATTGAGAGCTGTATTGAAGGACAGACATAAATCCTAAAATCATATTTAATATAGCTGTTATACAAGAGCACTAAAGAATCTTCCCACGCAGCATTACAACGCTTCGGATATCATCAATAAGTTCATATTAGCCCTCTTCAAGTTTCTGTTGAAAGAAAGATTTTTAGTTTCCGTTATCTCTAAGTTTCAAAGCTTTGTCCTCTTTCAATCCTCACCGGACTCAAGCATCTTCTCGTTAATTCTTTTCCTATTCATATCTCTACAAATGGAAAAGAAAACCATTACCTGATTAAGTCTGAACCATCCGTTACATTATTGGCTTCTTTTATAAAGCTTAGGTTGGAGACCATTCATTTATCTTCATTTGTGAAGAATGATTTACCTAAAATGAAAAACTGCAATTTTTCTCTTCATCCTACCCACCCATACCTCATCAGTTTGAAATGGCAGTCTTTTCCATTTACTTCAATTTTCCCGGACGGGAGATTAGCTACGCTTTCTAAAATGGACATTTTTTTTCCTTGTAACAGATTTTTCCCATTACCATAAAATCGGCAAATATTACTACTAAACTTGAAGCAAATTCATAACAGGTCAGGAAAAACGTCATTCTTTTCCCTATACATCTGCACAAAAATGGTTTGCCCGTCTTTTCAATTAATTTAAAAAGGAATAAAAGTAAAAGTCTGGAGGGTACACACACTCACCTTTGATTTTATATTAGAAAAATTATGCTCCATTTCTTGGCCCCAAGGAAATCCATGTTTTCAAGGTTTGCATAATAATTTCTAAATAGCAAAACGACGTTTCATTGTTTATACTTGAAATGAGATCGGGATCGGAGTTTACTTATCAACCTATTCATCTGGATTTATAAACCTGAGGATATCATTTCAACCAATGAACGTGTTCAGGACTACAAATACAATACAAATTATCCTTCAGATAAAGGGTGACAGGTAGCGTCTGCATTTCATGAATGTGATTTTGTGAGCAAGCGAAGCCCATCATGTTGGAAGCATTGCCAGCAAACAAGACTGGGACAAATGCGATTTCAATTTTCCAAAGTGCTCTTTGCATTCATTTCACCTACAAGAAAACACTTATGCGTCGTCCTTCCCCTGACATGTAAGCAGTTGATAAGAGACTAAACGACGAATTTCTCAAGAAGCATGGAAAACCTTGCCCAAATGGTAATTCTATAAATCAGTCAGTCAAGCTTGGAATGAAAGTGAAAGTATTGCGTTCTTGAGCAAGAAATTGTATTAAGGTATTTTAGATTGAAATACATGCAAATTATTTTTCTCTTTTTCCATTTTTACTTTTTCCTGTTTTTACAAATTCCCGAAAATATTCCCCAAAAAATCCTGTAATTTAACCAAAGTAAAAAGGAAGACCAAAGTCTGTTGAAAAAGGAGAGCACATATTGAAAAAGAAGGCACTATACTCAGGTTTCCTTCTCAGTCTAATATTGCCTGCTTGCTTGAAGAGGGAAAAAATACGCACAAAAAGGGCTATTACTCGGGAGTATGTATGCTACTCCCACAAATTTTTCCGCTAGTAACACTTTTATTTTTACACTGTCCCATGCAGGAATATCTTTTAAAGCAAAACTCACTCTTTTCCAAATTCTAGAAGAAGAAAGGAGTCTTATTTTACCCGCTTTTTCTGGAGCATCCTTGATTCTCTCGTTTACAAAAAAACCTTTGGGTTTCTCATTTCTTAAATACGAAGAAAAAAAGTGTAATCTTTCTCAATAGTAGATAGCTGCTAGCTTTCCTCTGATGGAACAATGTGGAAACAATGAGAACTTTTGGTAATGTTTCTTATGATGACTGTGCATATCGCAGAGACAAAGAGAAAGCCTCCTGGAAAGGATCCATGAGAGTGAGTTTTTTTTCAGCTTCCAAGTTAGCTATTTGATTTTCTCTCCTGTAGCCATGTCAAATGCACAAGACTTGTAGGGGAAACAGCATTGCAGTGAGAATGGACAAAGTGTGGAGAAGGATTTCACTCAGAGCTATAGCCCTAGTGCATTTTGTTGGCTAAGCTGCTTTTCCCCATTGGAACACGCACAACATCAAAATCATCGTGGAAAATTCTACTTTCTTTTTATTCAGGAACGTTATACTCCAAGCAGCTACCTTCTCCTCACCCATTCACTTGCAGGATACGGAAGGATAAAGAGCACCAACGGCACTCGAGCGTTGTATTTTTCCACACAATCATCATTCCATTGGCGGTACGTAAAACTGACGTGCTTCACTGCTTCCTTTTAAAGATTGTTCCTTTTCTCATTTTTCTCTCAAAAATACCAACGATTCCTTGTGCTCTGGAGAAAAGTTGCGGTTTTGTCAAGTGGGCGGTAGGAATCTTTCAAAAGAAACAAAAGTGGATCTATCCGGCAACGTTTTATAGAAGGATTAAGTCTCACACCTGAAATCAGACAACTGCATTGAGAAGAGAAAAAATCCATTCATATAACATTTTATTACAAACTGACACTTGTCACGTATTTGGTTGAGGTGTATTACAAAAGATTACAAAAAGGTATCGTGCGACAAAAAGATTCCAACTTTTCTTGTCTTATCTTCAGTTGCCCCATGTGGCAAAAAACTCTCTGAAAACGGAGAAGAAACTCTGCGTTTATTTAGACGATTGAGAAAGAGGACAATATTTTCTCATTTTACAAGCTCGTTCAAGTATAGTGGGCTTATATGTCGACAATTTTGCATAACATTATAACATTACCATAAAATTTGTCAAGTGCAGTGTTAAGTAGATGCTGGCTGTGCGTGTTCTGAATAAAACTCAATCAACAAAACTCGTGACTATTTCATTGCATTCTTCTGAGCTGAAGTGAAAGTATTAACATTAGCGCTATTCAATTATGCACGGGATGATGACACCGTACTAGTGACATCATATTTAGACCTCCCATGTTGAATAATAATCGTGAGCTTTCATGATCGTCTGACAAAAAAACTCGATCCAGACAGTCGACACTGATTTCAACGTTAGCAATTCTCACGTCATCATATGACAACCTCATGAATTGATATCCTGTGTTGGTAAATTGCAATCGTGGCAGCAAGTGCTGTGCAAGCACACAAAATATCAAAGGAAAGCTACTTTTCTTCCCAAGAAAGTTGTAAACAAAGTCGAAAGGGAATTTCCTCTCAGCCATCTTTATTAACTCAAGCTGCTCAATTCCGGATGGAAGAAGGAGGAAGAAACTAAAGTCCATTTTTTCCCTTCCTTTTTACAACTGGTAAAGTAAGTAAAACAAACCCATTTCCTAAACAAGTTTTCTAACATATAGTTACCAGATACGGGAGAAGAGTTTTGGTCAGCGAGAAAGATACTTTGGGAGGGAGACTTCTTTCAGCTTTGAAAGGATGTTCTCGGTATTTTCACCAAAATAACTTGGCAATTTAGCTAGTCTCTGTAAATGCTCCCTTTCGTGTATGATACTCTGGGTGCAAGGGAAATTAGGACAACTGCTTTTCATCGAGTATTTATTTTTCAGTTTTCTCTAATCCTCACCCATATAATTTCTTCTGCTTGGATGCTCCTTGCCTTGTTAAAGTTTCTTTTCTCGAAGCTTCCAAACACTTTTTAAAATAGCCGTCATCCAACAAACTTCCGTAGTCGCCTTGAGTCATTCAATGTTCCAAGCTTATATCTCAATTTTGAATTTGCAAAGTTAGCAAGTAACTAATTCGAAATATGATTTGTTCTAATCTCTTTACATATTAGTTTGCACTTCTGCCTGGAGTAAAATTTTAATTATTCCTTACACCCAAATTGGCAAGTATAAGCTTCCCCGTTATCCTTTCCCATTTTCCCTCAACCTCTTATGCAAATCATTGTGAGGTGCTTGAATACGTATATTCCTAGTTGTTCTCAGAGTTGGGGTAACAGGAATCTTTTGTATGCTGCAAACAAAACACGGAATCTCTTTTCCCTAACAAGATACGGAGGTGCATGCAGGTGCATCAGTGTATTCCCATCCTAGACCACATCAGCATAATCTGATATCATAAATGGTAGCCTAGTCTATACACCCGAGTGAATAATGTTTTAATGGATTTTTTCCTCGAGAATTACGTTTCTTAGAAGATTCGGATTACACTTGGCTTGTTATAAAGAGCAAGATGCGTCTTGAGAATATACCGCATACATCTGAGATTTGATTAACTGATGCATAATTAAGCCTACGTTTCTTTGACCTACCATCACATTGTTTCGAATGCAACGTTGAGGAAAAAGCCGGGGAATATTGAGGAAACCGAATTTCACCTTGAATTTTTAAGTCCATGTAGCTTTTCATACAGATTCGGGAATAAAACTCACATTTGGAGCGGAATTGATGAAAAGGAACGTATCGAATAATAAAGCGTTTAAATGAGCATGTTGACAACGTGATAAAATTTCGAATTCAAGCACCACAATGCACAACAGACGTAATGACGTCATTTAAAATGATGTAAACAGACTAATAATACTTTTATTGAGGGAAAGTCTGCCAATGATGTATACTCTATCGACACAGCTATATAAGTAGAATATAGGTCAAGCTATCTATTATAAATCTAGCTTCTGTCAATGCTCATCAAACGAGTGAACTGTTAATAGTATTTTCCCATTGTGTCTATTTTCATTCATTGAATTCAACGTAGCTTCATTCAATTTTGAAGTCACAAGCAAACCATTTTCATTATTTTGGATATCCTTCAGTATTACTGCGTCCTTGCGTGTACCCACAACTCAATAAATTTCTCTTTTATTTTCAAAGGAAACGTCTTCCTTCAAGCTAATATGATATTTTATTATTCCCTTTGCTCCTCTTGAAACGGTGAAACAAATAAAGAGCTTACAGTCACAAGAGCTTATATTGTCTTTCCAGATGTTGCATCCTTGCGTTTTCATTTCATCAAAGGAAAAAAGGCAAGGATGCATTTATGTTTGTTGAAAAGAGGAGGTAAACAAGACAAACGGTTTTACTAAGGACAATATCTGGTCTATAAAAACAAAAATAAATTCTTAAAGCCAAACAGGCAGAGTTGCCCAGGTCGGGCCGCGAACGACCGAGGGACTGCTATTTGGCTGAAAATTTGCACTCAGATGCACTTTAGTGTGAGGAAAACGAATCCGAT